>OU015490.1:93528871-93626371 GCA_907164885.2 Dolomedes plantarius
AGCACTCAAAAGTCAATTTTTCACAAATTTTCTAATTATAAATCTCTGATCACGTTTTGTTAACTTTGCCGGACAGTCTTTTCTTACCTTGTTTTCGATCCAATTTTCTTCTTTAAAGCGTTTTTTCACATACTTCTCAGTAGAATGGGATAAATTAAGTAATTTAGCAATATTCCGAACTGATTTACCACTACTATGATAAAAATAATCTATTTTCGAATGCTGTTTGTTGTTTCTGTACGACTGCGAGCCATTTTTAAATAATACATAGAATATTGCGGAGTAGGCAAGCAAAAATTAAAGCCAAACGTATTTTAAATGCCACCACAATTCAAAAATAAAAATAAAGCGCCAGACAATAATTTTAATTATGAATTTATCCGAAAATATTTCAGTGTACGATGACTTTTGTGAGATAATGTTTTTGTTACTTTTTGATTACTGGTTTCTTAAAAATAAAGTTTTACTATGTTTTCAAAATATTTCATGTAGTTTTGTTAAGAATAGATTATAGATCTTATCATTAAATACCCATTCTGAAATATTCATTTTAATTAATGGATAGACCCCTATTTCATTGAAATTCGTAAGTGTACGAACACTTTTGGGAGTCACTGTATATAAAAAATAATGGCAGAAATTAAAATTTTCTTCATACATTTAAAGCATATTTAGACTTAGATGTCTGATGTTGACCGAACAGCGCTATTACTCTTGTCTTTTCCCTTTGTGCATAGAAACGTTTAAAATAAAATTTGTTTTTAGGACTTACAAAATTTTATTAATATGAATTTCAATCAATTCGAGGGACAAAAAATTAATTTTCCATTCAAAATTTAGCTATTCGGAAAACATATTCTGAACTTTTACTGTTTATCAAAAAACATTTTAGATAGTTTTATTGCAATAGACAACATAATTCTGCACAAAATCTTATAGACATGCAACATAGAGAATATGTGAAATATCCTTTCACTCACGGAAAATCATTTAAAATCCTATTTAAAGTTTAAAGGCACGAAGTACAAGTTTACAGCGAGATATGCACAGACAATACAACATCAAAATGTTCACCTGGCGGATTAAACCTAGAGGAAAACAAGGATTTCCTTGTTTTATTCTAAAAGTTCTATAGCATGTATTACGTAAATTGTTTTCGATAACTTTGTGTCATGAACTCCCTTAATTGAACACGAGGTGGCTCATTTTTTCTTATATAACAATGACCAAATATATCCTTTTCACATAATGAACGAATACATAATTACAAAACGAATAGATTGCATCAATAAGATATATTTGAAAAGATAATCAATAAGATATATTTGAACAATTTTTCGTTGTTAAAGGAAAGAAAAGGATTTTTACGAATTTTTCTTTTCTTAAAATTATGATTTCTAAACTACTGAGCATGATTCACAGCTTGATACGCAGTAAATGTGCCTACTTACGATTGTTGTTAACATTTATTACAGAAACACTACCAAATGACTTTTAAAAATTGACTTGAATCTTTGAAGCTAGTTAGACCTGAAGGTTTTTACGTTATAACCTTGAAAGAAACAATGGGAAACAATGGGATAAATTCACTTAACTACCAAATGACTTTTAAAAATTGACTTGAATTTTTGAAGCTAGTTATACTTGAAGGTTTTTATTATTACCTTGAAAGGGAAAGCTGGAAATTTTCAAATGAAGGAAAGATTCATCCATTGAGTGTGATTTTTTTTCACCAATTCTCAGAGGCCTCAGGTAAAAAGATAAAAAAAGTAACTTCGTTACATACACTAAGAAACCTAATAATTGTAAAATATCATATGGTTCTATGCTCAAATATATACTAATATATTTTCCTCTTCCTATTGAAAAAACAGCTCCATTGTCCCCGTTCTAAACTGACCCCTCTCAATCAAAAATGCTAGAAGCACCATTCAAATCAGGTACGTCATAAAATATGTTTGCAACCCTTATAGCTCAGTGGTTCGGGGCTGAATTCGGAATTAATTAGGGAAAAGCTGGAAATTGTTTTAATCCCTTCAGTTTGGGTCTAGAATGAACAAACTAAGTTTCCCCCCTTCTGCTAAGTGAGATTTCTGATTTAACGGAGAAAAACATCACGCGGAAGCTTCTGAGCATAGGGAACCTCAGTGGCATAATTTTGATAAAGCAGGACTCCTCCGGCTACATTGTTAACAATATGTCCAAGTTATCAAGTCAGTCTATCAGTTTTTTAATGTCTCTCCATAAAGATTTAAAATTTCAGTTTTACCTTCCCTTCAAAAAGTTACACATATTTTCAAAAAAATGCATTGAACTTCGTTATTATTCTTTATTTCTTTACTACTCAGCTCTTTCTCAACTCTTCGTTAGATCAGAATGTGATAACTTAGTACAGTTAGAATGTTCAGTAAACAAGTGGGCTATATTCCCGAAAAATTACTCTTCAAAGCGAATTTCTAACTGTGTTAATAATGCTTATGCATTTTGATAAATTCCATTTTCTCTCCTGATTCAGTATTTTTGTTCATGAAAAGTTTACAATAAAGTATTGAATGAAATTTAGCGCTATGAAGCATATCCGTAAGACCGCGAAGGTGCCACTTAGATTGTTATTGAAGAATATGTAAATATCTATATATCATTGTTTTTCAAAGCTTTTTAAACAGTTAGTTAAGAAATATTTGGCTCCTTATGTCAGTATGAACCTATGTAGATAAAAAGTAGATTACAAATTTCTTCTAAACTAAATGAAAGCTTTTTAAAAGCAGTTAAAACTTCAAGTAATGTCATTTTGCTGTTGCATTTGATTTGTTTTTTTCTGAACAAAACGTTTTGATGTATATTTGTTATTCTACATCTTCAAAAGCATGATAAAAGAGGTTAAGTAATAAATAATTTTTTTATCACAAAATTATGGCACACTTTATTTATCATGGACTGAATCCTAAAAAGTTGAAAGAATAGGTTACGTAATGACTCTTTTTTTTATTTCAATGTAAAATTACGACAAATTTTGCTCATTATTTTTCACCTTTTAAAATGTTACGAAGGAGACGAATAGAATTTAGTCCGAGGCACCTCTGACATTTTTTAGGGTTTCAAGGAAATGTTTATGAAGATTTCCTGGAATTTGTGGTTTCCAGAAAACCCGTTGAAGCTGTTGAATAAGCAGAAGACACAACTTATTTAAGTGAACCATCCTTGACTAGGGAAGTGATAGGAAGTACTGTGCTTGGATTAATAAAAAAAATAATTTCGACCCAGAAGATTGTGTAGTAGTAGCCATTGATGGGTGTATTACTATGGTGTCAGGGGTAATGGGAGCAGTAAATGCTGTGAAACGTTGTTCTGCCAACGCCACCCACTGCCCGTGCTTAAACCATACTTTGAATTTGGCACCGACAAAGGCCTCTAAGATTCAAGAGGTCAGAAGTGCAGTCGACATCATGAAAACAGTTATTTATTTATTTTTTTGCAACAAATCCAAAGAGAAACTCTGTTAGAAATAAAAAGTTAAGCAGACAGCTTATACTGCTCTGCTGAACAAAATGGGTGAAACGCCACGATAGTATTCATTCGTTTTGTTCAAGCCTTCCAAAAATTCAAGAAGCGCTTGAAGTTATAAGTACTTGGAAAGAAACCGAAGCAGATACCAAAGCACTGTCTCTTTTAAATAACATAAGCACTAGTTCTCTCCTAGTTTCCATAGCGTCTCTCAGCGATCACTCTTCCTCTAAGCCGGCTATTCCAGAGAATGAGCATTGATCAAAAGGAAGCCAGTGAAGCCCTTCAATCCACTTGCTCTAACATGGAACAGAGAAGATCAGAGTTAAGAGTTTTTCCAAGACGTATATCTTGTAGCAACAGGTTTCGTGAAGATATGGGTACGGAGGTATCTTTGTCCAAAGGCAAACAAAAAAAACAAAAAACAAACCCGAACCAACCCCAACATTGACGAGTCTAAGGAATTCTACAGAGCTACAATTTACATTCCTATATTAGATAGGGTACTTCAAGATATCATGGATTCCCCGATCACATTATGAAACTCCTTGAACTATCAATCCTGATACCCACTTCGATTGTTAAAATGTCCCCAACAAACCTAAGAGAATCAGATACTGGCTTGGTTTCTAGATTTCGGTTTGCTGTGGGGAACATTTCAAGTCATAGTGGAGCTCTTTTTATCAATGAAGTTGCCCCTGTGGCAAAACAAATTGTTAAATCAGCAAATAAAGACAAATAAAAATGAAGAAATTCCAGATACAGGCATTGAAACTCTCGTCAAGTGTGACAAAGAGGTTTATTCTGCAATACACGAATTCATGAAGATTTCTGAAACTCTACCTATTAGCACAGCTACTGACGAGAGGTTCTTTTCAATCCTTCGAAGGTTGAAGGACTGAATGAGAACAACTATGAGAGAGGATAGACTTGTTGTATTAACATTACTAAACATTCACAGAGGAATTGCGGACTAAGTTGATGCAAAACTGTTGTGGATAGGTTTTCTAAAATGAAGAAGAGGAAGCTGGATTTTATTGTTTAGACCAAAACTTGTTTTTGTCACCTCTAACCTAAATAAAATTGTCCAAATACCAATTTCTTTTATATGTTAAGGTGGCTTCCTACGTTGAAAATGTCATTTTTTGACTATTTTGGTCAATTTCATTTTTTTTTGTTGTTGCAAGAATCGTGTAATTCAATCTTTTCTATTTTCAAAACAGCTTTGATTTTCATTCTACATCAATTAGAAGCAGAGTTATAGCTATTTAAAAAAACATCGTCTGCTACAAAATTGAAGCGACAAACAACTTAAAATGCGTTTTTTTCATGATTATGTTTTTTAGCACAAATCTCTACTGTTATCATGATATCTCACATAATAATGTATATAATTTGATAAAATTTTCAGGAAATGTTTTAGATGCTATTGTTAATGAAATGAGTTACAATAACTGATATATAATAAATAGTTTTTTATTTTGGGTTGTTTTTATAAGGAAAAGAATGACGAATCGGGGATAATTTTCATATTGGATAATAAAATTGTCTGTATTGTTTTTGCATTTTAAAATTTCTCTTAGATTGTAGGTCATTTTGAAGATAAGTCCCATATGTATCATGTGTGAGAAGGAAATTAACATAATAGCATTAGAATTTTATGCAGAGTGATAAGCGTTTTACTAAATTTCATTCAAAATTACTTCAAATTGATCAATTTATAAAAAAGTATGGTATTTATAGGTAAGTTTTTGTTTATTTTTTAATTTTTAAGTGCCATTTTACCATAAAAGACAAAAAAATCCTTTATAAAAGGTTTTTTTTTTTAAAAAACCTTTGTTTAGCTGTGATAATTTAAGTCACCTTAAATTATCACAGCTTTTACAAAGTGAGCAATGTATTTTGCTTTTTTTTTTTTTTTTGTTAATGTCCCTGGGGGATGACGACATTACACCCCAGTCCGGTGTACATATGAAGACAAGGAAGATAGAAGCAGACAAATGACACAATCACAGAAGAATTTTATTGATAAACGATGACACCGGCGATGGACGATGGGTTGCAGCTCCCCTTTCTAGACGGGGCTCCATTTGCAGGCGGAAGACTGACCGGTTCCCCAGAATACAGCCAAGTCTTATGCGGGAATCGAACCCGCACCCCCGGCGTGGTAGGCTGATGCCTTTAACCACTTAGCCACTGGGCGACATTTTACTTTATTAAATATAACATATTAAAAGTTTTTAATAGGTTGGATTCCATTTAAAAATATCATCTTTACATAATATAGCCTGATATCATCCATTGTCCTCGACAGTTTAAGATTTGAGACAATTTTGTAACATTTAATTTACGTTAATTAGGTTTGAAATCATTTGCATAACAATAAAATTATGAAAAATGTACCAATGTGTTATAAAACTGTACCAAGATGTTTATTAATTAAAATAATAATCCAAATGTATGGTGTTTGAATAAAATGCCATGGTTTTCATGTTACATTCATAGAGAATGTAAATTTCTTGGTTTAGAATAATATTTTAAAGTGCTTTTCAGGCATTTAAAATACCTTAAAAAGAACTTTTCACGCCCTGTATATTTAAAATTTTTCCTCGAGGTGGCCCCTCGGTCCTTCCGTTGCACAGGGGATATTCTATAAACTCCCCCTCCCCCCTTGAAAATCCGCTCATTGAAAATCGGGCTTTAGAAAAACCCTTTTAGTATTCGGATGTCTGTAGGTAAGTTGAAAAAATAAAAGAAATATATTCAAATGACAAAAGTATTATTTCCTTATACAGACAGAAAATATTTACTGTAAAGTATAAGTTGATTCTGGGATATAGAAAAGATCTATTATTTTTATTTTTTCCAATTTAGAATATTAGAAGAGATATATCCTTTTTCAAAATGATACATCCGTGTTCTCATCTTCGAAGATGGAATAATTATGCGCCATGATTTCAGTTTGATGATATATATATATATATATATATATATATATATATATATATATATATATATATATATATATGCTAGAAGCATAAACTATAATTAACTATTTTAATAAGGGTTAAAATTAGGCAAATTAGCGTTAAACGGTAATTTACTTTTAGATATTCTAGTGTTTTCAAGCCACGCTTAAGCAACGGGAATCACACGCTCTCAATCAGGCAGTAGCGTTGTTTTTGCAGCGGGGAATTCGTAGTCATCGATAATTAATTGCTCCCCCGCTCTCGGAAGTTCGTCGACAAACGTACAGGCGGCACCTGACTGATATCATCTGATGGCACAACCATCCCGAGTTGTTTTTCGAGAGCGAAAAGTTCAGCACGTTTTCGGATAACAAAGCATTATATTAGGGAGGATAGCTGTTTCCTGCTGTTTCCTGTCATGGAGCTGAGAATTTGTGGAACATGGCGACTTAGCTGGGTTAATCGGGAAATCGAATTAATGTTAATTAATAAAGTTCGTTAGATGTTAGTTAAGTATTAGTTATTTCACCGGCCTTTTGTTAATTGACTGCCATTATGTGTTAATTAGTAGGTAAAGGGTTATGCGGTGTAAGCATCGTGATATATATATATATGTGTGTGTGTGTATTAGTTAGTTAAAACACTAGTTAGAAATTTCTTTCTTTAAATACAACATTCCTTTATTCTAATTTGGTTTATAGGTAAGAAGTTTACCATGATAGAGATGAAAGTCCTGTTGGTGCATTAGGGTGGTTCGAAAAAAACTTTTTTTAAATTTCAGATCGCTAGAGTGCACAAAAGTTGCTATTGGTATAGACGTGAATAAAGAACTAATTATTATTTTTTAAATGATTTGTCTTCCGGTCGCGCAATGCCATCGAAGTTAGCAAAATATTGTGAAAAACCTTAATTTTTCATATTTTTTTAAAGCACGCCAGATGGTTTTAATTGCGTTCCTATATCATGAATTAACTACTAAAAGTATGTAAAATCAATATATATGCACTTATTATACATATGTTTCATATCTTCCGGTCGCGCAACATAGTACAAAATGAGTAAAATTAGTAGTTTTTGCAAAATTTCAAAGTTTGACTGTTTGTACATTTTAATCATACAATTTTTAGAGATGCTATAGTTTAATTCTATTAGAATATTATATTTAAAATCCAAGCATATAAGATAAACTTTGATATTCCAGTGGAATTCGGTCGCGCAGCTTCGTCAAAAACAGCAGAGTAGCCTACCTGGACAGAGAGGCGAGGTGTACGTGACGAATGCCAGAGATGCGCTCGCAGCCGGTAGCAGTCATTATCGTTGTCTGACAATTTTGTTGTTTGACAATGTTTCCTTTCAGATAATTTATAAATTTTCTAATAGTAAATATTTGGTAATTTTTTGTTTCAATATTCAATTGTTGGTGCAGCTCTTCGCTCGTTTTGTTTACAAAACGACCCAGAACTCACCACGGGGAGGTGGCTGCACTTCGAGTTCCACCCACACCCTACCCAACCAACCATCCAATGTACGGTGTGTAATTTACAGTATGTATAAATTTATTTCGCTTTCTCTCTCTTTATGTTTCTTTTCTAGTCTTTATCTATCGATAAACATCGAAATTCGGATTTGTGTGAAAAAGTTGGCATCGCTGAGTGTGACAGTAATATGGTTCTAATATAGCCGTCTCTGGAACTGTGTCCACACACTTTACTTGAAGCTTCGGTCACTAGTTTAACGCATCTTTCAACTGCCTGTGTATGGCATGGGAAAGCATCTATACTCATAACAGGCTTGAAGTCATTGCTCACATACTGTTTTATCTCTTCCTTAGTCAATGTTCTTAACAGTGGAGGAGGAGTCAGTGTATTGGTGTTCCATTTGATAATTTCGGTATGTCTTTAACTTCAAAGTTTAGGTTTGGTGGTTTAAAGATTCTGATAGAGTCACTTTCAGATATTGCTTGCTTTGCCTTCATGATACGCCTAAAGCTCAGCTCTCGGATATGGTTTCTCTTATCAGTTACCATAGCCAAAAGTAAATTATCGGGATGGTCAAAGTAAGCATTCCGTTGTAAAGCGGGATCAACAACTTGAAGCAGCTCTTCTGGTAAGTACCTTGTAGATTCAATAGTTTTGTAAACATGTCTAGGCCCATCTGTGAATTTGCGGTTTATTTTTATGGCAAACCACATAGGCATATAACATTTGAGAATGAATGTGACAATCTCTCTCAGATTTTCAGAAGGGCTTGACACACTGATGCAGAGGCGCAAAACTCGGTTTGCAGTAGTAAGCCATCTTGAATGTGACATTGGGCCAGGATCACGTACTACAAAGTCTTCTGAACAATGTCCTGACTTTATGACTTCTGATATCTCAAGCAAGTACAATTGGTCCTTGATAAGAATACGCTTGTCAACTTTGGAATCTCACAATCAATAGGATTAAAATCAACAACTGGTAGTCTTTCACAATCAGGTAGGGCCTTTCCAATCGGTCCGGAATATCCTATTGGGCCTGTTGTATTTCCATCTAAGTGTTGGAAAAGGTGGCGGAATAGCAGTTCGTTGTAATGGAGAAGACAAATACTCCATTGTAGAGGTCTTCCCCCATGTATCTCTATTTGTCGAATTACACCATTTCTTAAGCCCGTATTAATAACAGTACCGTCACATCCAACAACTTCCAATTTGTCAAGTAAAAAGCCATTTTCTGATATATAAGACGTGATGCTTTTGGCTATGTCGGTTGCTGATCTTGAAGAAGGACAAGTGTGTCCTATGTAAGTGGAGCCTGGCTCCTGAATTAAAGAGTAATGCTCCTCCTTATAGGTTCTGCGAAAGTGTTTTCTGCCAGTTTTTCAATTGGCAATGTATTGTCTTTTCGTCCATGAAAGTAAAGACCATAGATTTCTAAACTTATATCACTTTGCAAACTAGCTCTCACACAAGTTTTTTCTCTTCGGACTTTACTCTTGTCTACAACATAAGAAGTATCTGATTTATTAATCAACCCAACATCTTGCAGTACACTTGAAGCAATAGCAGCCGTAGCGCGATCCGATACGCTATATCGGTCACTCGTCACATATCGGTCGGTCACTCGTCACGGCGCGGCATTCGTCACGTACGCCTCGCCTCTCGGTAGTACGCTACTCTGCTGTTTTTGACGAAGCTGCGCAACCAAATTCCACTTGAATATCAAAGTTTATCTTATATTCTTGGATGTTTAATATAATATTCTAATAGAATTAAACTATAGCATCTCTAAAAGTCGTATGATTAAAATGTACTAAATAGTCAAACTTTGAAATTTTGCAAAAACTACTAATTTTACTCATTTTGTACTATGTTGCGCGACCGGAAGATACAAAACAAATGTATAATAAGTGCATATATATTGATTTTACATACTTTTAGTAGTTAATTCATGGTATAGGAACGCAATTAAAACCATCTGGCGTTCTTAAACAAATTATGAAAAATTAAGGTTTTTCACAATATTTTGCTAACTTCGATGGCATTGCGCGACCGGAAGACAAATTAATAAAAAATAATAATTAGTGATTTTTTCACGTCTATACCAATGGCAACTTTTGTGCACTCTAGCGATCTGAAATAAAAAAAAGTTTTTTTCGTACCACCCTATGGTGCATGTTCTTCGACGTTTCAAAATCACATCACTGAATAAGATTGAAGACAGTGATATCGACTTTGAAATAGTTTTAAAAGTAGCTAAACCAGTTTGTATGTTATTTATAAATCGTGAGACATCACATTCTTCGGACTAAAGACTGTTATCTTTCCTCAATGTACTAAATAAGTTACAGGCGATCGAAGTTCTTTACGGAAACCACGAAGAAGATTTTACAACTAACAAGAGTAAAATAATATTGAATCCCCGCAAAGCAATCATATATTTAGCCATTAGATCTATGATTAATTGGTGAATTTTATCCATGGCCAAGTTTCTTATCTAGGTCTTGTCATAATTATTCACACAACTAGTTTCCGAATCGTATTGGTGTGCTTCTTAAAGCAATATGCTACTCAGTTCGTGTTTGGAAGTTTTACCCGGACTTTTGAAATTTTACATGTATACGAATACATTCCCTCCAATTAAAATTTTCTAATACATGCATTTATTTCATATTTCTTACCTCAAATTTGTATCTTTTAGCAAATAGTTTAACAACTATAGAAAATATTGGAATTAATTGAAATTTTATTTTAAAAGGCTTAAAGTTCGATATTTATAGTTGGTTAAGGTTTTGATAAGTTTGCTGAGTGTAAAGCTCTATTTCTCTCATCTTTTCCCCTTTGTGTTCAACAAAGGGGAAAATGTAATATTGTATCAGTATTTAAAAAGAAATTATTGATATGAATTTAAATGAGTATACAGGTTAATCAATTGATTTCTTTTCAGTGGTAATTTCGCTTTTTAGAAAATATTTTCTTAATTTTTACGCTAAAAAAATTCTGCAGACAGTTTCTTCGAAATAAGACAACAGAATCTTGCGCAAAATTCCATAGGTATACCTTTCAAGGATTATTTGAAATATCCTTTCCAAATGGAAATTGAAAATAGAGTTTAATTTTAAGGGACCTCAACCTCTAATTTTTTAATTTTCACTTTTAACTTTATATACAGAATTATTAATGTTCTTTTTGACAACATTGAAGACTCCTGGAATTCAAAATAAGGATTTTTTGATACAAACATGCCAGTCTTTCAAAAATTTTTTTCAAAAATGCTGGCACTTTTCAATATGCTCCATGCGCATTCCATATCATTTAAAAGCCCTAATTTTTTTAATATAAGTTTACCATATATATAAAAACATAACTGTGCATTAAATTTCTTTTGTAATGATAATTTTACATAAATGTATTATTTTTTTTATGAATCTACATGTTGCTTTCTATGATTTTGAATTTTTTTGCTTATCTTCATGGTCAACAAATATGGAAAATATTTTTGGATTCAAAGAATGATGCAGAGATTTGTGACAAACACTTTATTTAACAGTCCTGAGAAATTCGGAAGAAATAAAAAAAAATGCGAAGGAGCATTCTGAAAAATGCTATCATTTTTGAAATTTTTTTTGAAAAACAGACAATATTCCGCCTTAAAATACTTATTTAGGGATTCTAAGTGTCTTCAATGTTGTAAAAAAAGAATATTAATTATTCTCGCTTTGTATATACAGTCAAAAATTCTAAATAAAAAAAAATTGAGTTTCAAGGTCCCTTGTCCCATTAAAGGAAACAGGCTCGAAGTAAGGGTTTACAGTGGGTTATGCACAGACAATCTATCTATATAATAACAGCTGAAGGTAAACAAAAGTATGTTTGTGAGCAGACACGGGGACGAGCTAATCTCGCGTACCGAGCATAGCAGGATATCGCGACTGGCACCGATAGACGCGGACGGACGAGAAGCGTGCACTGTTGCCATCCTCATCTTTCAAAACTTTAAACTTTTTTAACAATTAAATTAAAACCGCCGAACTCAAAAGAAGCGGACAACAGAAACAGCCGACATTCCGGGTGGGCCAGCTCCTTTCCGTTTTGAAAATTTCCACTATTTTCATGCATGCAAAATTCAACTTTTACGTCCACCAGTCGACAAATTTTTTATTTCCATGTGTTTTACAACTCTTCATCTTTAAGAATATACACATTTTTATAAAGTTAGAAATGTTTTTCATTACAAACAAAGTTTTTTCCCTAAAGCAGTTTTTCGAAATTCAAGAAATCAACAATTTCTATGGACAAATATTTCGGTTTTCTGCAGCTATTAATGTCAATTTTACGATTTATTGGCATTTGCTAGATATTCAGCTTCTAAAATATAACAAATACATTTCATAAAAAATATTTTATCATTCTAAAAAAGCGTACGTACAAAACTCACTTTTGAAATTTCCCTCGCTGATCGCCATAGTATCTTAATATAACTCAATGCCGAGTTCGTTATTTTTCGACTTATTTTACTCACTAATAATTCCAGAAAGTTCGTGAAATTTGTTTCTAATTAATGAGAAACTGATGAGGATTCTTCCGCCGCCAATTTTGAATTCACCAGAACTGTCTGTCTATTTTTTTAAGCACTTTCCCCCCCATGAGATTTAATATTTACATTCGGCCATCTTGCCAAAAGGCAAATTTATTAGTTGAGAAAGAGTTATTTAATAATTGAAAGTCAGAAATAATTTTAAAGTACCAGAAATAATTTCAGTTTTAGGAAATGAGAAGTTAAAACCTGTGGTGAGTGTAGGTATATGAAATTCCTCACTCGTACAAATCTTTGCTATTGCTGCAGGATACTTGTTGCGGGAGAGACTTACACCAGGCATTAAACATTAAAAATATTTATTGAACCGCTTTAACAACCACTCGGTTAAATAAAATAAAATAAATTTAATATACACATAAAGATGGCTGCTGGTATCTCAAATAGCTGCTGCCTGGAGCCGTACCTGGCGCTGGTTATCTGGAGCTGTCTGTCGCTTGCTTTTATTCTCCCGCTGGGTGCGCACACAGTGTGTAAAACACACAACGCACACCGTCGTACCCGATTTGCCAGTTATCTGGGCTGCTCAAGGAGATGGTCAACAGAGGAGCGAATTCAGCGAAGCTGCTTTGCGCAGCGAAACTGCGAATCGCTTCTGCAGTGTTCGCCACAAACCTTTAGAATTTTTTCTAATTGAATGAACTTCTTTTTTGTTTTAACAAGAAAAATTTGAAAACGAAAATTTGAAAGAATTATTTCAAAAGCCAAAAACAAAATTTGAAAAAGAGAATTTTAAATAATTATTTCGTTTTTTAAAAATTCTAATATATTTTTTAAAGTGATTAAACAGTTTTTAATCTTTAAAAAATAAAACCATTTCATTTTAAATTGAAAAAGCAACACACCGGGTTGCCACTCAGCTAGTACTAAAATATAAAGAGAGAGAGCGGATTTTGTAAGTTTTTTTATATGTTGAGGGTATGCTTTGCGCAGCGAAACTGCGAATCGCTTCTGCAGTGTTCGCCACAAACCTTTAGAATTTTTTCTAATTGAATGAACTTCTTTTTTGTTTTAACAAGAAAAATTTGAAAACGAAAATTTGAAAGAATTATTTCAAAAGCCAAAAACAAAATTTGAAAAAGAGAATTTTAAATAATTATTTCGTTTTTTAAAAATTCTAATATATTTTTTAAAGTGATTAAACAGTTTTTAATCTTTAAAAAATAAAACCATTTCATTTTAAATTGAAAAAGCAACACACCGGGTTGCCACTCAGCTAGTACTAAAATATAAAGAGAGAGAGCGGATTTTGTAAGTTTTTTTATATGTTGAGGGTATGCTTTGCGCAGCGAAACTGCGAATCGCTTCTGCAGTGTTCGCCACAAACCTTTAGAATTTTTTCTAATTGAATGAACTTCTTTTTTGTTTTAACAAGAAAAATTTGAAAACGAAAATTTGAAAGAATTATTTCAAAAGCCAAAAACAAAATTTGAAAAAGAGAATTTTAAATAATTATTTCGTTTTTTAAAAATTCTAATATATTTTTAAAATTGATTAAACAGTTTTTAATCTTTAAAAAATAAAACCATTTCATTTTAAATTGAAAAAGCAACACACCGGGTTGCCACTCAGCTAGTACTAAAATATAAAGAGAGAGAGCGGATTTTGTAAGTTTTTTTATATGTTGAGGGTAATTTTCGGAACCACTGCACCTATTTGAAAAATTCTTTCACTATTTGAAAAGTACATTATTCCAGATGTACATAGGCTATATATTATGTATATCTGATCAGTACAAAGAAAGTTAGGGACCTAAATGTTGAGCTGATGCTTCACCTTTACAACTTTTCCTTTGTTAACCATTGTCAAATAACCATAGCAACACATCAAACTACTTTTTCATTTATTATCAGTAAAACATTTAATATTTTAAAGATTGAAGTGGAGGAGGTATTGATAAATACAAAAAGGTTTTTTGAAATTGGCAACGTTTAAGGGTTTATTGAAGAAATTTACATTTGGAACTACGCTTCTTATTGGACATTTAAGGTAAAAAAATATTTACAATTTATTGGCTATCAACTGGAAATTTATTGGTATAATATTACAGAACTTTATTTAACTTATAAACTTTATGTTTTTGAATTTATGTACAATTTTAGCACAATTTGCGTAAATCAAACTTGAATTATTGAACTTTAGATGATTCTTCAACCCGGACAAAGTCAGGAAAGTCCGCTAGTTATTTAAATTGTAAAAATGTTACATCTGAAAATGTAATCTTAGCAAAAACAATCAGTTTGCGTTGTTCTATTATAAGAGCTCTACAGATTCTTTAAAAAAAGAAAAAAAAATGATTTTTTGAGAGATATATGTGTTTGACACAAAGCTCTTTCTCCTTTAGATAGGACCAAATTCACATATATTTCCTTATAAAAAAAAAAATCGTTTAATTTTCTTTGTCTTCATATAAAAAGTTTTGCGTTAACAATGCATGTTTAATATGTTCATCTTAGTATGCTTCAAGGATTTTTTTATTATCTTAACGGAAATATAGGAACTTTTCAAATGGAGGAAAGATTTATCCATCGTATTTGAATATCGACGAGTACCTAGAGGTATCAGTTCAAGAGACACGGAAAAAATACCTTCAATATCCACTCTAAGATGATTAATTTCCGAGCATCATAAAATTTTACAGCAATTATATACATATACATATATATATATATATATATATATATATATATATATATATATAGATAGATAGATAGGTATCATTTTTTTACCTCTCAAAAAAGAATAATAGTGTGCACGTTCTAAATAAATTCATCTCAATCTAGAATGCTAGAAGCACTGTACAAACCAGGTCTTTCTATAGGTGGGTCTTTATATCTTTTTGAAACTTTCAGTCTATTCATCTGCACTTTGTTCTTTGTGTTTGGCTGGTATCAATGGAAATTAATCAGTGCCTTCAAGGAGTTTCCATCGAAACGCCTAGACATCAGGTGGTTCTTACCGATTGTTACACGAAGACTTCCAAAGAACCTTACAAGTTGTAAGTAGATTTTATACTATTCTTTTAACAGTTAATGTAATCTCTATTTAGTGAAAAGTTATAATTGATTTATTTTATCAATATCACACTTTGAATCATTCCAGAATAATTCTGGAAACATCATTATTAGAGGAAAAACTAAGCTGATGTATAGGAATATATTTCGCTCTATATAAGAAACAATATCTCGTTGATGTAGCTGATGAATAGCGTAACATTGAGAATATCCTAATTTTTCGACAGTATATTTGACCTCCTAAATAGCTTTATACCTAGATTTGACAATAATACAAATGCTCAGACATCAGATTTTGGCTAAGTTTTACTGCGAAATTAAAACTATAATTTACTGAATTACTAAAATTAATAATTTACTGAAAACCTATACGTTGTTAGAATTTGAAAGTTTCTCTTATTCAACAAATAAAATCAATACTTAACATGAATGGCGGTAAATTCTGGAAGAAACAAAATCTTAAGCGTCATATATATATATATATATTTATATATATATATATATATATATATATATATATATATATATATATATATATATATATATATATACATATATATATATATATGGCGGTGAATGGCAAAGTGGTGGAAGACAGTAAGTCATGTGGTGTAAGTTCAAATAATTTTACTGGAATATATATATATATATATATATATATATATACAGTGATTTCCGCTTATAAGAATCACGTTTGTTATTACTGTTTTTGATTCTTATAAGCGGTTGATTCTTATAGCCGAAGTTTATGTTTTTGGACAGGCACACACACACACAACTATATACACATATATTAGATAATGTACCATAAAATACTCTTTAATTTACGTTAATTATCTTTTATTAAAATTATTTTTTATAAATTTAAAAATACAACTTAATTTCTAGACCTAAAAGTAGATACACATGATTATAGTAAGAGAAGAAAAAAAATCCAATATTTGTTACAACATAGCTTCTTAACAGTTTTAACATTTCAACTACAGGAGGGAGTAAGAAAAATATTTCTATGGTAGTTTGATGTAATGAAGTATTCAGAAGGCTGTTTATACCTGTTTCAATACCAATAGCTTCAGACGAAGATTCACCATCTAGCTTACGTTTCACGTTTTGATAACGTGCTGAATCTACTAATGTCACTTTTGCCTAAGTTACAGTGGACACTTAGCCTAAGATTTATGTGTTTCAGGGTCCAGGAAGCCGCAACCAGGATGTGGGAGGTGGGAAAAAAGAGTCCCTATTTTTGTTTGTCAGTGGAGAAAAGTGAAATCGGACCCGGACGGGTAAAGATGCCCCCAGGTCAAGCTAATAGGACAGTGTTGAGCTAAAACGTTTAAGGGGAAACTATTATGTTATGTCTAACAAAGAAAGGGATGAATTTTATGGCTATATTCCATCCCAACTTATCAATCTTTCTTCAAAATAAAAAGAAAGAACTTCGTGCTTTTTGAGGGTTTTTTTTGGAAAAATGAAAGGAAAGCGAAAAGTATAAACTGATTCTTAAAACCGGTGGATTGATTCTTTAAAGCGAAAATTTTAACATGGAAATAATACATTTGTTTTTGTTTTCGTGATATTGATCCTTATAAACGGTTGATTCTTATAACCACTGATCACTATAAGCGGTGGTTACTAAATATATATATATATATATATATACAGTCGGTCCTCTATTTAACGAACCACTATTTTGCGAACTTTTCCTTGGAACCAAGAACATTTTGCGAATTTCTTCGTAAAATAACCTCCAAATAGCGAAGTGCATTCTCTATTTAAAGAACGTTTTCTTGTGACCCAATATTTTTTTTCCATATTTCTCAAAATATTTCAGAACATTTCAAACTTATTCTTTCTTTTAACACTTTCTATGGTGATCAATGACCTTGAACTGGTTTTACTAGTCGTCTAACTCACCAAGAGAAGTAAATTCGCTGTCATTCTTTGCATTTCATCCAGGAAGGGCAAACTTTATCCACCCCAACCCCCCACTGTCCACTTCGCTAGAAAAACTTTCAGTATCCCCCTTTCACCCTCAATGGAGCTGTCCCGTGTCCTTGAACTAGTCTCTCGTTTTCTAGATTGTTGACCAGAATCGTGCTGGTTATTTCGGCTCTTGTAGCTGGAAAATGTCAAAGCCTCAAAGAAAAAAATTTAATTCTTCATGAGGTGGATAAATGCACGAAGAAAAAATATATTGCTTTAAAATTTGTTATTCCCCCAAACAGCTTATCAACCATAATAAAAAATTGTGATAAGATCCAAAATTAGGATTCATCGAATTCTTGTTCAAAATGTTTTAAAACATGTGTCTATGAAGATGTGAATGAGGCAGCTTTGAAGTGGATACACACAACGCGAAATAAAAATGTTCCGATATCTGGGCCTTTCATAATTGAGAAAGTTCTTCAATTTGCGAGGGCATTGGATACGACGAATTTCGAGGAAGCAATGGATGAATTGAAAAATTTAAGAGATAACACGGAATTATAGCAAAAGTAATATCTGGTGAAAGTAAAGACGTTGATGATAATGATAGTAAAAATTGGATAACGGAGACACCGAGTAAAATTTTAAAAGACTATAAGCTAGAAAACATCTTTAATGTGTATGAGACTGCTTTATTTTTTCAATGTTTGCCTCAAAAGACATTAACATTTAAAAAGGAAAAATGCTTAGGAGGAAAAAAAGCAAAGCAAGATAAACTGTCATGTTAGGTGCAAATATGACTGGACATCAGGAATGAAACCATTAGTTATCGGAAGAAGCAAAAATGCAAGATTTTTAAGAGGCACAAAATCTTTGGAGGTAGATTATGACTTTAACAAAAAATCTTGGATGACGCCAGAAATTTGTGCAAAATGGATTCAACAGTTGGTCAATCGTATGATTACAGAGTGTCGCAAAATTGCTTTCGTTTTTGACAATTGTCCCGCCCGCCCGAAAGAAATCAACCAAAAATTTAAAAAGTTACAGTTTTTTACTTCCCACTAAACATTGCATCAAAACTGCAGCCGCAAGAGAATAGTGTGAAAAATCCCTGTGCTTGAGAACAATCAATCCATACCAAAGATCAACTTACGGGAAAGCATATCAGAAATTTCCAAAGCATGGAACTATGATGTCACAGATCGTACTATTCGCAACAGTTTTGCCAAAGCTGGATTCTTTGTCAGCAATGAGAATTGGGAAAGTACGGAGGACGAAGACGATATTTTCTCAGAGGAACTTAAAAAAATGTGGATACAGCTAAGGAAAAAGAAGAAATTAACGATGATGTGCTGATTGATGATTTTCTTTCACTTGATTCTGAAGCTAAAACCTCGGAAACACTAACTGAATTGGATATTTTGGACAGTGCGAAAAAAAAAATACGGCAATGAATTGCGATGAAGGCAAAGATGATGAAGATGGAAATGATCATGATGCAGAAATAAATAAACCTTCCTATGATGAAATGCTAAAATCATTTGAAACAATCCGACGCGGATTACAGTTTGAAGAAAATACGCCTGAAGGTTTTTTTTTGGTGTGTTGCAAAGATGCGAGACATAGTATTATGAGAGAAAACACTTTTTCAAACAAAACACTCGGATAAAATTAACAGACTTTATCAGTAATTAAATTTAAGGACACGTTTGGTAATGTTTGCTTAAAATTACTTGTTATAATAAATGTGATAATGCCATTAAAATTCATTAATTTTAATATAAAATTATTTTTTTATTTCAAAATACAGTGTATTCCCGGACAATGTTTTGTTTTATTCTTGTTTTCCTTGCAGATATCTTTTGATGGGTAATATATATATATAAAACAAATAGATATTTATTTATAAAATTTAGTGTGATTAATTAATTTTTTTATAATATTTATTGTCTATGAATTTAAAATCTGTTTTGTGCAATTTTAATGTATTTTAAAAGGTTAATCTTTATTTAACGAATTTTCCATATAACGAACTTTTTTTAGGATTTAGCGACTTCTTTAAACAGAGGTCCGACTGTATATATATATATATATATATATATATATATATATATATATATATATATATATATATATATATATATATATATATATATATATATATATATTATTTGCATAGATATCTTACAGTAAAAAGTAAAACAGAAGTGTCTTTCCCATTGCAGTTTATTCAAACTGTCAAATGTCGATTTTCAAGCTAATTTCATCAACGGCTGCTAGCGCTAAATAGCATGCAGATAGTAATTGAAATATCAACAATAATAGTTATGATATTTTGAAGAAAACTTTATTTTGATTTATATTTGTAAAATTCCATAGGTATATCTTGCAAGGAATATTTGAATTATCTCTTATGAATGGAAATGGGAAATCATGTAAAACTTCAAAGTATACAGGCTCGAAGTACGGATGTACAGTGGGTTATGCACAGACAATACAACATAAAAATGTGACGTCTGACAATGTAATCATAGCAAAAACAATCGGTTTCTGTTATACTATTGCAAGAACTCTGCAGGTTTGAAAAGAGAGTTTATATGGAATTTTGTAATTGCTGATGTTGTGCGACCTATAGTAGGTGCGGATTTTTTAGAATTTTTTGGTTTACTTGTAGACATTAAAAATCGCAAGTTGATTGATAACACTTCAAACATTTCAACTAATGGTCACCAAGTATCCGGGAAATCGTTAGGTTTAACTACGATTTGAGGTAATATATCATACCACAAAATGTTGTCTAAATATCCTAAAATTACGAACCAGTAGTTTCTAAAATACACTAACAGACATGAGGTTACATACTCTATTATTACAAAAGGTCCACCGGTGTTTGCAAAATCTCGGCGGTTAGCCCCGGATAAATTAAAAACAGCTAAAAAGGAATTTGAATCTCTTATGGAACAAGGTATAATTTCACCTTCAAAAAGCCCATGGTCTAGTCCTATGCATTTGGTTAAAAAGAAAAATGGCGAATGGCGTGTATGTGGGGATTATAGCAGGTTGAATTCAGTTACCATCCCTGATCACTACCCCATACAGCCCATATAGGATTTTTCATACAGTTTATCTGGTAAATCTATATTTTCCAAATTGGATTTAGTAAAAGCTTACCATGAAATTCCATGAGACCCAGATTCAAAACCCAAAAGTGCAGTAATTACACCCTTTGGTCTTTATGAGTACAATTTTATGTGTTTCGGTTTGTCAAACGCAGCTCAAAACTTCCGAAGGTTCATAGACCAAGTTTTGAGCGGCTTGAATTTTTGTTATGCTTACTTGGATGATGTATTGATTGCATCTCAAAACGAAAACGAACACATTGAGCATTTGGAACAGGTTTTTCGACGATTAAATTCATATGGCGTAGTTTTAAACGTCGATAAATGTCTGTTTGGCCTGAAGGAATTAGAATTCTTAGGTTTCTTGGTTAACGCTCAGGGTATATCCCCTTTACCTGATAAAGTTAACTCCATCAAAAATTACCCTTTACCCAAGACTGTGGAGGAATTACGTCGTTTTTTAGCAATATTAAATTTCTACCACATATTTTTAAAAAATGTTGCTACTATTCAGACCCCTCTTCACGATCTTTGTAAAGGCAGGAAGAAAAAGGATAAAACTCCAATTACTTGGACAGATGCAGATATTGCAGCTTTTGATGCGTGTAAGGATTCCATTGTAAATACAAGTACATTAGCACATCCTGCACTTAATGCGGATTTTACATTAATGGTCGACGCTTCAGATGTTAGTATTGGAGCAGTTTTGCAGCAGACTCATAATGAGGTTGTACAGCCTTTGGCATTTTTTTCGCTTAAACTTACACCTAGTGAACGTAAATACAGTACATATGATCGAGAGTTGCTTGCAATATATAGTTCTATCAAACATTTTAAACATATGTTAGAAGGACGTGTATTTTGTGTATACACCAATCATAAACCATTAAAATTCGCATTCCGTAAAGATAATGGAAACAATTCCTCCAGACAACAAAGACATCTCGAATACATTTCCCAATTCACAACAGATATACGTTTTATTTCGGGTAATCAGAACTCGGTAGCGGATGTATTATCGAGAATATCTGAAATTCAGTTATCTAACATTGATTATGAGAGAATGGCACGTGCACAGTCTTCTGATGACGAATTGCAGCAGGCTAAACGATCTGAAGTACTTAAGCTTAAGTATTTCGTGTTCACGCCTGATGGTTTAGAATTGTGGTGTGACACATCTACTGGTACCGTACGTCCTTACGTACCCCGAGAATTTCGAATAAAGGTTTTCGAAGCTATTCACAACTTGTCCCATCCGGGAGTTCAGGCAACTGTTAATTTAGTACGGCAGCGATTTATCTGGCATTCTCTAAAGAAGGACGTCTCAGAATGGACGAAATCGTGCTTGAACTGAAAAAATCAAAGATACAAGTCTACGCCTGGTATTTACCCTTTACCTCGTTGCCGCTTCAACCATATCCACTTGGACATTGTGGGACCACTTCCGCCGTCAAAAGGATATAGGTATTGTCTGACATGTATCGACAGATTCAGCCGATGGCCTGAGGCATTCCCTATGCCAGATCAAAGTGCAAAAACAGTGGCCAATACATTTTTTTCTGGTTGGATTGCTCGCTTTGGCGTACCGGAGGCAATAGTTACGGACCAAGGTACTCAGTTCGAAAGCCACTTATTAAAAGCGTTAGCACAGTTTCTTGGGAGCGAGAAAAGACGCACAACCACTTATAACCCTGCTTCCAATGGAATCGGGGAAAGATTCCATAGACAACTTAAATATTCAATAAAATGCTACGCGACTGATCGTTGGGCTGAAGTTTTACCCATTATACTCCTTGGTATACGTTCCAGTATGAAGCCCGATCTGGGAGTATCAGTTGCAGAACTCGTATATGCCTGTTCCTTAAGATTGCCGGGAGAGTTTTTTCGATCCAGTGCAGTGGATTTTCCTCCTCATCACGAATTTTTAAAGGTGTTACACGAATACATGAACAGATTACGTCCTACACGGCATCCCGGCACGAACATAAGGACATTTTCGTCCATCAAGACTTGTCTACCACTACACACGTAAAACTATGTGCGTAGACCTTTACAGCAACCTTATGAGGGACCATACGAAGTCTTGCAATGTAACGACAAATTTTATAGGTTAAAAATAAAGAACAGGGAGGTTAATATTAGTATTAACCGACTGAAGCCTGCATATATTTTGAGTGGCCTAGACAATGTAAGACAACTTCGTTCTAAACGCCATGTTCATTTCGTATTACCTTAAATTTTGTTATGTGATATATTTTATTTTTGTAATTGTATTGTCATTGCAAATCTTTTTCGTCTTTCAGACTGGTGGGGGAGTACCTCTGGCGCTGAGAGTTTGCTGTTTATTCAAATTATTAACGCCGCTTATTCGAATTCACATCTTCAGATTAGTGATGACGTCACTTGACAAATCCGACGTCGCGTACTCAACTGTAATATAAACTAGCAGCCGCAGTCCACAGCAGCTCAACTACTTCCCCGTTTTTTGCACACCATGCTCGTGCCGTCAGTTTTCTTGGCTGCATGTGTAGACGCTCCGAATAAGTTTTATTATGTTTTAATTTCTTTTTTAACGAGTAGTTAGAATGTCACTTTTGTTTTTATTTTTTATCTTGTAAAATAAACAAGGTGGAGTCAAATGAGTCTGTTTTCTCAAATACTAGCATACTTACAACTACAGGTTCAATTTAATCCAGTTTATTTCTTGTCAGATAAACCACAGCTACAACTCAGTGCGTTCATTTTGCGCCATTTCTTTTTTAGAGCCGCGGCGAAATACACATCTGATAGCATAGACTTCTATTCCGCGCTCTGCCCAAATTCGCGGGCATCTCCGCGTGCCAATTCTCCCTGCAAATGCGCAGAGCCCGAACCAGACATCTTTCAAGGCTAAAATGTAAATGCTTCCTCCTCGACCGCAGAACCCAGAGGCGCGCCAAGATTATATAATGAAAAGTGAATTTCCCTTTCCCAATTCGCGTCTTGAAATACGAACAATTAGAGGCGAATTACGCCAGGAATATAATTTAATTCTCAAGCCCCCTTTAAATTTAGAATAATCATTCTTTTCCCACTAAATCCTTTACATATATATATTATATATATATATATATGTGTGTATATGTATATATATATATATATTATATATATATATGTGTATATGTATATATATATATATATATATATATATTATATATATATATATTTTATATATATATATATATATGTATATGTATATATATATATATATATATATATATATATATATATATATATATATATATATATATATATATATATATATATATACATATATATATATATATATATATATATATATATATATATATATATATATATACATATATATATATATATATATATATATATATATATATATATATATATATATATATATATATATATATATATATATATATGAATGAATTGAACTATGAATTGAACAAATTATAATTCATAAGAATTATTATAATATTGTAAATAATAATTATTTGCAATTACACTATAAATTGAACATGGAGATTAGATTTTTGCCCTCAAATAAAAAAAGTTCAAAGTGAGACTTACACCACTTTGCCTTTCACAGCCTCACACACACACACACACACACACACACACATATATATATATATATATATATATATATATATCTCGATCGATCGTTTTCGGATCCATCGTTTTTCCGTATGTGTCGTTCATTTTATCCAGTCCCAACGATCATATTGCTTTGTTATGTTTTCGCATCTATCGTTTTCCCGCATTTATCGTTCATTTCAATCGGTCCCTTGAAGAACGATAGATCGAGATTCCACTGTATATATCTATATATATTGTTTGCTGATATATCTTAAAAATAAAAAGCGACACGGAAGTGTCCTTCCAATTGCAGTTTTTTGAAAGTGCTAAATGTCGATTTTCAAGCTAATTTCATCAATGATTTTCAAGCTAATTTCATCAATAATTGCAATATCAACAATAATAGTTATAATATTTTGAAGAAATCATTGTTTTATTAAATAACAATAATAGTATGTTATTTTATTGATAGTAATAACAGTATCATTACTAATATATTTAAATAATATTTTTAGTATCATAATTATTATTTGTATTGTTTAAGCTGTTGTTGTTGCTAAGCCCCCTGGGCAAGAAAATTCTAGACCACATTGTTTCAAGTAAAATACTATAATATTAAATTTTTTAAATCATAACTTATACTAATTTTTACCTGGTTTATGCCGAACACGATAGCAAAGGAATTTTAGTTCTTTGTTTTTTTAGTTATATTTCAAGAGTTTATCAAGGAATGTAGAGGTTTTCAAGAAAAAGGACTATGGGTGGCGTGGTTCATCCGTCCATACCTCATTGTGTACAATGAAGATTTCATCAAGGTAATAAATTTAGAATGTTTTTAAGTATTATCTTTGATTTTTTGTTTCAAAATTTTTGGCATCTATCTTGCATTGTGTACCATTTAACTGTCTATTTCTTCATTAGGTAAAATCGATTGGATTTGCTTTTATGACAGGAAAAGTTTTCTATTTAAAAAATTAACCAGAACAGATAATACTTTTGTGATAATGAACTAATTACGTATAATAAATTGATTGGTTGGGGGAAGAGAGAAGACTGGTCATAAGACCAAAATAGCATGGGATTTGGGGTTATCGATTATGATACCCGATGGTATGATTGACACTTATAGAATTATGCACTGCGTTGTGTTTTTTAACAAATCCTTACAGACCATCTGATTGCCATAATAATGGATACATTTATTCATTGGAATCATGTAAAGCATATTTATACATTATGTTATTACAAATAATCACTTCATTAACAGTTTCATTCAATATCATTATAATCCCTTTCATTTTCTTACTTCCTACATACAGTTATCAATCTAGTAATTTATCATCAATTATTAAACCTTTGCTACAATATTTCCCTCATTTAATTGGTTTTATAACCCGTTCATCATCTCACAATAAATCATATACTAGCACTTATTCGTTTAAATACTAGTTGAATCTTCATTAATCAATTTAAATCATAATTCAGCATTATATCTTTCTAAAAAAAGATCTATTGTACATACATTCGAAATTTATGGTGTATGAATGAGAATGCACACGTTTAATACAAGGGATCAATACGAAATGAGACATACCTCCACTGATGAACTGTCATGAAGTCTATTTAATGCTCTGGCACTGTCTGGGAATCTGTCTTTCAACCTGCTCTCCTTTGATGAACAGGTTCTGAAGTACATCTAATGCGCTCGCTTCTCCTGGGGAATCCTCCTTTCAAACCCGTTCTATTGTTGAGGCACGCTTCTTGGGTCCGTAAATTCAGCTTGTAGCTAACGCTGGGGGTTATTATCTCGCTGCATATACTGCTCAGGCGATTCGGTCTCGGTAAGGGGCACTCTGCAACCACATTGTTGGCCGGCGATATTCTTTCACAGGATCAACTAATCTCGTCGTTCGTCACTGCCTAGTATCTTTCGCTTTGGGGACATCGGTGCAAAATAAAGCGTCAAAATAAATTCATTCATAATAAGCTGGCTGGGAGTTTCATCTCGTGCTTTCTAAGTCAATTCGTCGGCCCATGCCATTAACTGCGGGCTAGGTGTCCGTCGTTGATGCTCCTCGGTCGTAAAAACTTTTTTTAGGATCCCAGCATCATCTGATCTGCTCTCTTTTTTTATTTCCTCCGTTAATATCTTTTAATTCTCCTCGTTACTCCTCCTTCGCTCTGATCCGCCGTTCTTCGTCATTGGCTCTCAACATCCTTTTCCTTCTTTCATTGGTTTAATTATGTTTTTGGGGAACTTTTCTTTCTCCGCCCATTCGTACATCTTCCTCCCCTACCATAACACAACGTTCCCACGGCTCTTTCCCGTGTTCCAGGAACTACATCTGTTTTCGTTCATCTTGATTTTTGGCTAAGTCATATATTCTCCCCGTCTTTCATGCTAATCTATTCTAATTTTTTAAAGACTTGTTTTTCAAACGTTTCCCCATCTGCAATCTCTTTTCTGTGCCGTACCATTTCTACTATTAACCGCTCCTCCTTCTGAACTTCACCTAACGGCGTCTCTTTTCATCCCATAATTGCCTTTTCACGTCTTACTTCTTTAGGATCTAAGTCCACCGCCTATTCATCTCCCGTGTTCATCAATCCTCATTGCAGTCTTCACTGTATATTTATCCCCATAAACTTCGTTTGTTCGCGCTTCCCTCTTTATATTTCATTATTTTCCTTCTCTAATTTATTTCAAATGTTACGCTTACGACCCCGTAACATTACGTATTAATCTATATATATATATAACAGTTCCATAACTGACTGACTGACTGACTGACAACGCGCAGACCAAACCGTTGGAATTAAAGGGTTGAAATTTTGCATGGCGATTCTTCTTATAGAGTAGGGGTGCACTAAGAAAGATTTTTGAAAAAATTTTCTTAGATTTTTAAACTTAAGTTTTTAAGCGGTTTTTGAAACTTTTTTGAAGTTTGCATTTAAAATAATAATCTGAGGGTTATAAAATTTATATCGCAAGAGAGCATAAAAATTCCTTTAAAATGAAATCTTTTTCGAAACTTTACCACCATTTTTCTGATTTTTGGAGAATTTTTTAAGATTAAGTTTTAGAATTTAATTTATTAAATGCTGATCACATGGTTTCTTTTCTTTTTGTGATACATTAATTTTACGTCACGTGCATAACAACGAAATAAATTGACAAAGAAAATATCTTTTCTTTCTAATGAGGCAGACGATTGGACAAAATATTAAAATTCAGTAAAAGAAATGTTCCTTAAACTGTACTAAATTAACTGTACTATATTCTTTAGTATGTTATTTTAGATTTAATTTGAATATTCTACATTATTTTGTCTATAAAAATATCCGTTACGATTTTTTTTATAAATATATATATATATATATATATATATATATATATATATATATATATATATATATATATATATATATATATATATATATATATATTGACATTAATTGCATATATTGACCGTTGCATTTAATTTGAATGTACTCCTTAGCGAAGCACGAGTATTAAGCTAGTATAGTCATAATTGACTAGTTAATCTTTGCAGTCAGTCTGCCTTACTTCCATTTTGACTGTAGTTTCTTACACAGAATAACATATCAAGGTTTATATGGGACTGCAATACTTTTGAGTCCCAATAAATGCCATTTCTGGATCTATTCTGGAGTTTTGGGTGACTTTTGTCGGTATAGTATATTTTCGAAACCATTCAATTCAGAAACATGCATTTTATTTAAGAATTTTCAGACGGCCATTTAAAGTTAATCCAGCTTTCCTTTTCATCAACCGTGCCTGAGGACCGCATTCATGGAAATATTTTCCCAACTGCGTACTGTGCGGTTATTTCAGAATCACATTAACATAAAAAATGTGTTATCGCTAAAGTATCTCTCCCTATACAATAATGGATTTATCTTTAAGTTATTTCTTGAGGGCTTTATCAGTATTTCTTACACTTCTGCTCTATGATTCCTAAACTTTACACTCTGATGCTACGATCTCACTCGTCAAGACCTTGCCAAATATGGACACAAAAGGCTACATGTCAAGAGTGGTGGTGGAGGGTAAACTTTTTGGCCTGAAAAGAACTGTTGGACTTCCTGCGGAACTGGTTCTCTGCTAATACTTCCGAACTAAGAATTTTTAGAAAACATTGAAAATCTCTTTCGTATCGGCATCAACGGATTTCTACACAGCAAAAACATTGAATTAAGTAATTATTCTTACCGAAAAAGAAAAGTATTTCATTTCTTTACAGACCTTCTTGAACGAAACTGCTGCACTTGACAAAGGATCCCTCTACGATATGATCAATGTTTTAGGAAATGGACTCATGAGAAGGTAACTATTCCTAGTTTACAACACTTCTTATTTTAAAAGGCTGTCTTAAAGACACCTTTCGATACTCTTCTTTCTACGTGTCAGTTAATTAACTAGAAAAGCATTTTTTAGTTTTTTTTGTTCAGGCTTAAAGTAAAAATACTTTTATTCAAAACCGACAGTGCGTGTACCTACCTCCAGAAAACTTAAAGAAGGCTATCGGCCCTTTGCTAAGCAAAACCACCTACTGCAACGTTTAGACTGAAAATTTTCACTCAATTGAGTGACTCTTTTTTTGTTTTAGCTTCCACCACTTTGAATTTGTTTAAAAATTTAATGTATCTGGTCATCCCATAAATAATGCGGTATTTTAGACGCATTTTTGAAGTCAAACAAAAAAACTGACTGTTGGAATTTTTATCTGAAATATACACTCATGGACAAAAAAATTAGCGCACCAAGAAGGAGTCATCAAAATGAAACGAAATTTTACATACGTAATGACTACTTTGATATAAGCAAATGATAAGAAAATCAAAGAAAAAGGATAATTTATTTTAGAGAAAAAGGCAAAAGAACGGAGGAGTTAATACTCCGTTGGACCCCCTCTAGCGCGAATGCACGATGCGATACGATCGGGCATTGAGTCATACAAGTTCTGTATGATGTCTTGAGACATTTCGTTCCATATTTGCTGTAACCTTGCCTCTAGTTCGTTCAAATTCGTGGGATGCCCAACTCGTCGTCCCAAATGATTCCAGATATGCTCGATTGGAGACAAATCTGGGGATCGGGCAGGCCAAGGAAGGGTAGTAACAGTGCGAAGACAGTCTTGTGACACCCTTGCCGTATGAGGCCGAGCATTGTCTTGTTGAAAAATGGCTCCTGGGAGCCGTTGCATGAGTGGCAACACATGTGGTTGCAGGATTTCATGAACATACCGCTGGGCTGTCATGGTGCCACGGAACAATACTAGGGGTGACCGTGTATTGTAGGCAATGGCACCCCATACCAGCACACCAGCTGTGGGAGCGATGTGTCGCTGTACAGCAAAGGCAGGATTGAAGCGTTCACCACGGGCTCTCCACACACGAACACGATTGTCATCACTGCCGAGATTGAATCTGGATTCGTCGCTAAAGACGACCTGGTTCCATTCCGCTGCAGTCCAGTTTCCTCGTGCGCGGCAAAACTCCAAACGGAGGCGTCGATGGGTGGGCGTCAAGGGCAGCACACGTAATGGGCGCCGCGATACCAACTGTCCTTCAGCCAGGCGCCTTCGTATGGTTCGAGAAGGCACAGAGGCCCCTAGTGAAGGTGCTACCTGTACCTGGATGGCGGTCGATGAAGCAGTTGGCTGTACGCGTGCATTTCTTACGATGTGGCGGTCTTCTCGACGACTGGTCTGTCGAGGGCGTCCTGAGCCTGGTCTTCGTGTACATGACATCTCTCGGGTCCACTGGTCCCAACACCTCCTCACAACACAATCAGAGCGGCCAAATTGACGAGCTACTCGCCTAGCTGACCACCCAGCTTCCATCATCCCGACGATTCTCCCCCTCTCAAAATGCGACAACTGCTTATATTGTCTTCGAATACGGCGTAATGGCATGTCTACCTCAGCTCTTCCTTTGTAAATGATTCAGCACACTCAAACAAGCTTTGGTTACCTGTTTTATACTCCACAGAGTACGATGTTCAACGCCCTCTACCGGCTATACGTAATGCGCAATCACGCTGCATTTCTAATCATTTGCATATCTCCCCGACATGTACCTTCATTGCAAGTTTCGTTACGATCCCGCAATTATTTCTTGGTGCGCTAATTTTTTTGTCCATGAGTGTATTTAACATTATTAGTTACTGATTTTTTTCCATCTTAACCCTTACGTTGGCTCATCTGTCTTTATACTGTTTTAATTTTATAACCTGGCGGTCTCACAGACCGCCAGGCTATAAAATTAGGATATTTTCCTATTTTTATAAGTTTTTCGCAGTTATATGTCATCAATGCAAAACTACTGCCACCTCTCATTCTTGAAAAGGGTAAAGAAAAAAATAAATTAGTCAACAAAAATTTCGGAATCCAATTCCTCAATCTGTGATAGCTCGAGAGAGACATGTCTGGTTCGTTGTGAAACAGGAGGAATTCTTCCAGCCATGCTAGCTACAACAATAATACAAAGATCTTGGAAATGGAATGTATGCAGACAGACAGATAACTGGTACGGTTCAAGGCTTATCGGTCATACGGTAAAGATTTACATACGGTAAAGATTACGGTAAAGATTTACATCAGTTCAAGGCTGATTGGTCCAAAAGACCTACTATGTTTTACAAAGATTAAATTTACCGACAAAATACGAGCGGGCGAAAGTCTCCGAGGTGTTGTACTTGAAGGTCAGGACCCGACTGATGAACTCACAAACCCTCAACAGTCTGATCACCCCCACCCCACCCTTCAGAATAGGTGCAATAGAGGTATCCTAGACCAATGAGCCGACGTAAGGGTTAATTTAAAATTTTGGAATCCCTAGTGATAAAAATCTCAAGATTCCAAGCTGAAGAAGGAATCCAATTCTCTTCGGACATCATTTTCTGCAAAAAACCGTTACTCGTTAATATAGTATTGAAGAGTTCAAAACACATGGTAGTCTGAAGGTGCCAAATCCAGAGAACAAGGAGGATATGTTATAACATCGCAGCCTTCGTTTTTGGAGCGTTTCTCACTCTCATAGCGTCTAAACCATAGTTCTTACAATGTTTGTTTACTGCTGATGTTGCGCTGCGACCTAAGTGCCGGTCCACACTTGCGGCAAAAGTACTCGGGACGCTGCGTAATTTTCAATGTGCCTGGAACGCCGTTTGAGTGCACACTTTCGCGGTGATAGGCGTCAGTGGCAGTCTCTCGTTTGCCACCAACCGAGATGGATTGTACGCTCGCCCAATTATTTAAGAAAAAAAGTTGTTTTTTCTTACTTAGTCTACAAGCATGTTAATCGTGAAAATAGAATTTGAAAAAGGAAGCACTGGATTCATCCATACAACTGCGAGAGGTACTGGAAGGGAGCGTTTAATGTATGCTTGATGGATCTCAGGGAAGATGATGAAAAGTTTTTTAATTATTTTCAGACGACCCACTTAAAATAAACTTAAATACTTGACCATTTAAAAGTTTTGTTATCTAATGTACTTATTTTAATAAAAGTTGTAAAAAATTATATTTACAGGTTGCATTTTTTCCATTCTTTTTTTTGGCTGAAGTTCTCAATAATGGTTTCATAATTATTTTCCCAAGCAGACTGTTTCTTTATTCGGTCTTTATAGTCCTCATGACTAAGATCCCAAATTATCGGTCGAGATTTTACTTCGTCGATGAAAAGTTCGACATCCACATTTTCATCAGACATCGTGTAAAGAGACTTCACAAGCTCGATAAGAGATAAAAAGCTGCGGCAGATGTGCACTCACTAGTAGATTAATGAGTACTACCAGCTATCGGGTGACAGGAATGTGCCGCCCGTTCCACAGGAACCTGCGGCGACCTGGGAGTGGCTCGTATGAATCCCAACAGCAGTTGCTCTGCATTTCTTCTTATCGGATTGAAAATAACGCAGCGTCCCGAGTACTTTTTCCGCAAGTGTGCACCAGCACTAGTGTACTAATCCAATTGGTTTCGCCCACAACGTTATCCTGTGAATAAAATGTGTCTACGGATTGCCGACTTGGATTGAAAGATTTTTTTTTAAGGGGACAGTGGACTTTGAAACTTTTTTTGTTTTTAATGGATTTGCTTGAAATTTGAATATGTAATTAGTACCATACATATATAAAAGTTGTTAAAATTTAAGGAAATATTAATAATTTATGAATTATGAATTAATAATTATATCAATAATTGGCCTAATTAAAAATGTCCCATGAGCATTTCTTTTTCATATAATATGGTAATTTTTATTTACAGGATACCTTATAGAACTAACAATGAAAATTACTGCTTATTTTAAGCATTCATTAAAAATATAAAGATAAAAAATAATAATAGGGAAAACACCCTTTTTATTACGCAAAATACCTATAAATCATCTTTTCAAGTACAAAATTTAGAAATTCCGAGCTATGAAGCATGTTTTTTTCAATAAGATTTATTTTATATACAGTTAAGTATATAAAACTTAAATTTCAAAGCAATACGATAATTAGAAATGCGCATGGACCAGTTTGAATATTCATATGACATGGAAATTTTTATTTTGAGAAAAACACATTTAAGGTTATTGCTATTAGTAACCACATAATATCTAAATTAAATTACTACATAACAAATAAATATCACTTACCTTTAGTATTTATATATATATATATATATATATATATATATATATATATATATATATATATATATATATATATATATATATAGTAACCACCGCTTATAGTGGTCAGTGGTTATAAGAATCAACCGTTTATAAGAATCAATATCGCAAAAACAAAAACAAATGTATTTTTTCCATGTTAAAATTTTCGCTTTAAAGAATCAATCCACCGGTTTTAAGAATCAGTTTACACTTTTCGCTTTCCTTTCATTTTTCCAAAAAACCCTCAAAAAGCACGAAGTTCTTTCTTTTTATTTTAAAGAAAGATTGATAAGATGGGATGGAATAGAGTCATAAAATTCATCCCTTTCTTTGTTAGACATAACATAATAGTTTCCCCTTAAACGTTTTAGTACAACACTGTCCTATTAGCTTGACCTGGGGGCATCTTTACCCATCCGGTTCCGATTTCATTTTTCTCCACTGACAAACAAAAATAGGGACTCTTTTTTAACACCTCCCACATCCTGGTTGCGGCTTCCTGGACCCTGAAACACATAAATCTTAGGCTAAGTGTCCACTATCACTTAGGCAAACGTGACATTAGTAGATTCAGCACGTTATCAAACCGTGAAACGCAAGCTAGTGGGTTTATCTTCGTCTGAGACTATTAGTATTGAAAGAGTATTCACACAGCCTCCTGAAAACTTCATTACGTCAAACTACCATAGAAAACTTTTTCTTGCTCCCTTCCTGTAGCTGAAATGTTAAAACTGTTAAGCAGGTATGTTGTAACAAATATTGGATTTTCTTTCTTCACTTACTATAATCACGTGTATCTACTTATAGGTATAGAAATTAAGATGTATTTTTAAAATTATAAAAAATAGTTTTAATAAAAGATAATTAACGTAAATTAAAGAGTATTTTATGGTAAATTATCTAATATGTATATATAGGTGTGTGTGTGCCTGTCCAAAAACCTAAATTTCGGCTATAAGAATCAACCGCTTATAAGAATCAAAAACAGTAATAGCAAACGTGATTCTTATAAGCGGAAATTACTGTATATATATATATATATATATATATATGCAATGGAACTTTAATTAGTCATAGATTTAGATAAATATATTTTACCTTTTCAACATTTCTCATAATTGTACCAGTATCGTGTACAATGATGAGTAACAAATTCAAATGAAACTCTACTTCAGGCAACTTTGTTTACAAATACAAATGCCTATAACTAGGAAATTAATCAGAGATATTAAAAATTCTTTTTGCAACACATTCCTACTCGTACGTAGTTTTGCAATTCAATAAAATTAAAAAATCGAATTTTTGGACAAATTTCACAATTTTGAAAGTCCACTGTTCCCTTAATTTTTTACCCGTAATAGAGAAAAAAATTTTACACCTTGAAGTATTTTTCTTTTTTTTTTTGAAAAAATGCAAATAATATTTTTAAACATTCGGGACAAAAACCTGGTGTAGTGTGATTAAAATTCTCATCAATTCCTTTGGTGGTAGAAATTTATAAAATGAATCCTATTGCAAGGTGCAGAAATGTTCAGGCTAACTCAAAATACCATTTTTGTTGGATTATCAGCATTTATGTAGCTGTACATAACAATTTTTTTTCCATAGGTTAACATTGAGGTGAGCGATTCCAATAGGGTTAGTACTCAGCAGCCTTAACGAAACTTCCAAAATAAAACGTGTCTTATATGAAGTTCCGTTTCTGTCAAGATAGAGGGTTAATAATTTTTTCAAAATCACTTCTGCACGGTATAGCAGTAAACCTTACATTAATCCTCCCCTATATGGTCTATTCTACCTGACAAAAATCTCAGTAAAAGTTCTAAGAAAATTTCATGGCAACAAATTTTAACTATTCTCCAAGGTGTTGTTCAAATGTCTCAGCAATTTTCCCCTAACATATAAAATGGTTGCATGCTGATTTTTTTTAAAAGTTGGTGGTAGGTATAAACAGTCTAATAGAGTGCCGTTTGTCGCCTGTGATCGGCGAATATCGCGTCGATTTGTCGTGTTTTCTCTCGTCGTATAATATTTAGGAATCGTTCCATCTCTTTCTTTGGATGGAAAATAATTCTACTTTTATAGTTCGGGAAGAACGGAATGTTTAATTGAAAGTATTCCCTTTCATTTCTTTATGTATTATGAGGACTTGATAAGTAGGAATTTACCAAACTCTTTGTTTCCCCCTGGAATAATTTCTTTTTTCGTTCCCGATATTTTTTTTAAAATTCAGTTCATTTTAATTTTTAATCTGGATCTCTTCGCTCTTTCTTATTATGTCATTTAAACTTTTGAAGTTAATTTTGTAACAAGTACTACAGAGGCTGTTCACACATTTTTTAGACGATGTATATTGTATTCACAAAACTAAATTACATAAAATTCTTGTGTTTTAAATGTTCTATTGGACATCCCTTATTCTGAACTATCTTTCGACACCGCAATTTCCAGGATAATAATGCCTTTTGAAGTGTCAGAAGAGGTATTCTATCCCATTTCTCCTGAACAGCTTTCCAGAGTCCTGTAAGGATTTTGGGATGACGTTTGGATAATGCAGATTTTAAAAGTCCGAAAGCACAAAAATCCATAGGTGATACATCAGTAGATTTAGTAGGGATATCAGTGAAGGGTATGGCCTTGATACCAGTTTTTTGTTCCATTTCTTTTAGGAAATTTACAGTGGATTTTGATGTGTTACTGCTAGTTTTGTCCTGATAGAGTCACACAGATTGATGGCACTGTGGGTAAATCGATGGTATTTCATTCAGAAAAATTGGCGATAAAATATGTTCCTGATAGTATTTGGAGTTAATCTTGACATTTCTTTCTACTCTCTTTATTTTTAACTTGCCATTATAAGAAAAACCAGCAACAATCATGAATCCCTTAGAAAAACTTTCTTTCGATTCTTTGAACCATGTACTAAAATTTTTTTCTCCCCTTTTATGATAATAAATGGCTCTTTTTTTGTTGCAATCATTTAAATACACCCATGATTCATCTATTGTGACAATTGTTTTCCATTTTTCTTTGGATAAGTGTTTCTCATATAGAATTCTGCAGCGTGTTCTGCGTTCAGCGATATGATTTGGAAGAAGACGATGCACATTGCGTTTTTTCGCTTTCTTAAGATTTAAATCAACGTTTCTCATTTTGTTTACAGTGGACACCGAGCATTTTAATGATTTTGCAACTGTCCTTTGACTAGGGGGATTTTCTTTTAACATTAAACAACGTACCTTTGCAATAGTCGAAGATGTCCGTTTTTTCCTTGGATACTTGTTTGGAATTTTTGTCCCACTTGAGGCTCCAATTTGACGCTTTTTCCTTTCTTGTTGACGATATTACCTATCGCCGCTTTAGATATCACAAAACCACGACTCTCACATCGTTTTTGGATAACGGAGTATGCATATTTCTCTTCGGAAAGAGCATAAATGTAGCCTTCGAACCACTGCTTTGTTAAAAACGCCATTTTGAATAAAAACAAAACTTTCAAGCCGCAGACGATAATTTTGACTTTTAAAAACATAGTACAATTGCAATTATTTCTTTTGCAGCAAACGATTTTTTATTACCGCTTAGCAAAATCGTCTAAAAAATGTTCGAACAGCCTCTGTATTTATGAACTCCAACTAAAATTAGTTCATTATTGCAGTGAAGGAAAAATATGGAAGGTTCATCGTAAGCTGATAAATCCTGCCTTTAACTTGGGTGTCCTCAAAGGTAACATGCACATTTTCAACGACTATGGTGTTCACTTGGCAGAGGAATTTCAAGCTGTTGTGAACAAGCCTACTGAGAATGTACTAGACATTCTTAAGAATTGTGCATTTAACATTATGGCAGGTAAAAAAATAAAATTTTATCTACTATATGTGGTTCACTAGAATAGTGAAAATTAACTGTATGAATTTCGACAAAGCAAAAATAAATGGCAAAACAATGAAATAAAGGGATATAAAATCCCTGATATTTTTTACTGTACTCTCCTTTAGAAAATCAGAAAACTATTTTAATATGAGGTGGCACAAAAGACCCTAAGACAGCAGTCATAGGCAGCAAAAGCCTCATACAAAACAACATATAGTCGCAGGTAGGGTTAGCCATATTCATAAGTAAATGAGATTAAAAATATCACAATATGAAACTGAGAAATTGAGATGCATAAAATCGATTGTATAAACATATCACGTAAGAAAATGCAAAATTATGTTTAATATTAAAATACACGTTAAGTGGTAAATAAAATACATAATCAATACATGCAAAGAAATAGAAAAAAAGAGACTATATGCTTTTGAAGTCTCATAAAATGTGCTTTTTCTTGCGACAATAGCTACCAAAGATTCATAAAGAAAAATGCCAAAAGGTCCAAACTTTATTTTGTCACTAATATGTTAATGGTGTGAGGAGTTATATCCTTATTTCTCCTTTACGGTTGTGAACCTTTTTTTAGGGTGACACAAAGAAATAAAATGTTGTTTGAGTTAATAAGTTTTTAGATTCTACTTTCTCCTGACACAACAATATTTAATACAGTGAATCTCGAAGAAGTAAAAGTGACTAACATTACTTTATCCTATGATTAATGTACTATAATTTTTCAATTTTAGAAAAATTCAAATACATTTCTAAGAAAAAGATTAAAAATAACTGACATTTTTAATAAAAATATTGGTTTGCTGATAGTCAAACATTTTTATGAGAATTTCCTTATAGATTTTAATTGTATTTATTTTATGTTTCTGGTCATGGTGTTACCTGTTATAACATAAAATGTTACTGATAGAAAAAAAAAATATTTTTAATTTTTGTAGTCTCACGACCCAAAAAATATTTTATGCATTTAATTTTTTGGGGGCATACACATGTTTCTAGAAATTATTTTTCATAAGGAACGTTTCCGTAATTTAGTTTACTTCATTTCCATATGTAAGGTAAGGTTTTAATATTAGCAATGATTATCAAATTTCAAACATTCAATTTTAAAATTAGTGATTCAATATTTAACCTTTTTAAAAGTATTGTTATAATAAAATATAATTTTTAAATTCATAATTTATTGTAAAACATGGAAAACAAATTTATAGCCTACATTTTGTTGTTGATAAAATAAAATAATCATGGTTATAATTTATTTTGTAACATTAAAATTTTTCCGTGTTTTGTTTCTTTCATACAATTCTTTTCAGAGACAAGTTTTAGATTTTATATAAGCTCTTCCACAATTGCTTTTCAATCCAATATGCATTAATTTAATATACATTTCAATATCTATTTTGTTTTAATTTTATTTTGTAGATTCTGTATTACATTTAAACATGAACGATGTAAAGTGTGGATCTAAGGTACGGGATTTCATGAAAAATATTGAAAAGTATGTATAAACTGAGTTTTCCTTTATTTAGAGAAAGAAAATTAAGATAATAGTTGGTAGATAAATTGTCCTTTACTGTTATAAAGTTGAACATTAACTAATATCAGGAAACGCAACACTACCACCTCCTCCTCCGGATGATTTTAAACAGTCGGAATTCAAATTTTGCATCAGAAGTAGTTTTTATCAAACACAAAACTATACATTGCTGAAAATTTAAGCTAAAAAGAGTGTACCAAATTGTTCACAAGTATATCCGGGTTCCAATTAATATAAAAAATTGATTTTTAAACCATTTTAAAGGTATACTGTCCCCTAATACCGAGAATCATTGGTTGCTTTTCAATGGGGTACTGTGAAGGTAATCCTGCACCACCCTCTGGTGCCTCATCGATTTTGACAGAGCACCCTTCAGGGCCGAGATTTGGGGGTAGGTTTCTCTCAGCCTCTCTTAGATCATAGAAGGACATTCTGGTCTACAGACTGAACGTGCCCATAACCGGCTAAGCCACGAAATTATTTGATGACATTAATCAGGATTCAAACTGAATTCTCTCAGTCTCAAGCTCAAAGCCTCGAGCCAACCCTTTCCAAAAAGTAGAGTTTTAAGATTTTCGAAGTTTAAAAATCTTAATGCACATCTAAAAATTACCAATAGATCTTAATTTTAATACTATCTATTATTAGTTTAAGAGCTTGGTGAATGAACTTGGTGACAGTTTTGAAGAAATTGAGATGTTCGTATGGATGAACATGTTATTCTCTCCGTTAAACATAGCTCGTTTCTCCTTTTCGTTAACCCTTCAATTAAGGCTATTTTCAGTGGATGAAGTTGTTATGTGCACAGGTTGGTGCTATATTGTTAACAGCAGAACGTGTCATGGGCACAAGACATCTTCTTCCACTTGAAACGAGACGACCTTAAGTATCATGACACGTTCTTCCACTAACGAGCATGGGTTTTAGTGCCATGGAGAACCGTTAGGTAGCGTAAAAACAACTTCATTGATGAGCATGTTTCACTTCATCAGTGTTTTAATTTGACATTTTCTCGCCCCAAAAATAATTTTGGTAAAATAGTTGTTTTATATTTACGATGGAATCGAGAGGCAAACGTGTATGGTCAGCCATGCTCTTAAGAGATTGAAAATGAGTGATTCATTTGTCAACCACTGGGATAAGAATAACTCAAGTGGTTAGTACAAACAAATTTAATCAATTTATAGTACGCATCATTTTATACTTTGTGTTTATTCGTTAAGGGGATGGTGGATTTTCAAATTACCAAAAAACGAACAAAAATTGGAATTTTTTCGGGTGTATTAATATTTTTAAAATATGTAAATATTAGAATAAAATGCATTTAAAATATGTAATGAAAATTAAAATGAAAGCTTATAGGCTTTAGAAAAGAAAATATTAAAGGCAGGGGAAAATATCTTTTAAATGGCTTTTTCTCAAAATTCATAATTTCCAGATTTGCAAGTCTTTAAAATACTCCTCGCGTCCTAATTTTTGACGACATTTTATAAAATTTATAATAAAGACTCCTCTAACACATAAAAATAAAGTTATGTATCCATTTCAGGTTTCGACACCATTCATATTATCAAAGTTAAACTTAAGTGTAGAAAAGTACAAAAATTTCCTGAAAATTCAGAGTACAAGCATAAAAATATGTACTAAAAATTTACTATTCAACGAAAGCCCAAAGAAATACTTAACTCTATTCAAAATATATTTATAAGCACTATAAAGGCAAAATTAAGTGGGAAAGTTAAAAATTGCATCTCAAGGAGCATTTTAAAAACTTAAATACAATATCAATTTTTAAAATATATAAAATTAAAAAAAAAAAATTATAAAATTTCTTAAGGTGTTTAATATAGTTATACTTTGATGAATATACACTGCTGGCCACCCAAATTGCAACACCAAGAAAGACAAGAGATATCACAACAAAATTTATTTTGTAGATAACATGTTGAACAAGTATCAAATAATTAAATTTATAGACTTCTGTGAAGTGTGGTTCCTGCCAAAATCAGTAGCCAGAGTAGCCGCCATCGTTGGAGATCACCGCTGCCACACGCCTCGGCATTGATTCAGAGAGACTTTGGATGAGTTCTTGGGGTACAGCAGACCAAGCAGCTTCCACACGTTGCCAAAGTTGATATGCTGTGGCAGCTGGGGATGGAATCTGGGTCAATCGTAGAGCAACCATGGACCACATGTTTTCTATCGGCGAAAGACAAGGAGAGCGAGGCGGCCAGGGAAGCAATTCAATCTGGCGATTGACGAAGAACCGTTGGACAATGCGTACCACGTGTGGTCCCGCATTATCCTGTTGAAATATGGCTGTGGGCAAGCCCTGAAGGTAAGGAAGGACAGCTGGCTCCAACACCTCGGAGATGTAGCGCTGGCTGTTTTAAGTACCGGCAATGCGTACTAGAGGTGTGCGAGAGTGATATCCAATACCACCCCATACCATAATACCCGGTGCAGGACCAGTGTGGCGGTGCATAACGCAGCTGTTCAGCATCCTCTCTTTACGGTGTTTCCAGACTCGAATGCGACCATCGTGGTGTTGCAGACAGAAGCGTGATTCGTCAGTAAAGACAATTTCAATCCATTCTGCCGTCCACATCCTTCTGTCATCGCATCATTGGCGGCGGAAACGTCTGTGGTTCTGCGTCAAGGGTAGACAAAGCAATGGACGTCTTGCGGACAGACCACTCTGCTGTAAACGGCGTCGAATGGTACGCGCAGACACTGGATAATGCGTTACAGACTGCATGTGCTGTGCTATGGTTCGTGATGTGACTGAGCGATCCGTCACTGCCATGCGCACAATTTGCCTGTCATCACGTGAAGTGGTGCGCTGAGGTGGATGCGATCGAACACGCCGGTTCGTCGTACCCTCCTGCATCCAACGATCACATATCCGCTTACAGTTGTTTGGTTTCGTCCAACACGACTACCGATTTCCCTGATAGATAATCCACAATCTCGGTAGGCCACTATCCTTCCTCTGCCGAACTCGGATACTTGATCAAAAGATGATCGCTGTTTTCGACGAGGCATAATTGATCGTTTTTTTGAAAAAAACCACAAGAAAAACACAATTGCCGAACTTGAAATCGTCGAAATCTCCAAGCCTTAAATAGCGCTTTGAAGTGGCGCCACAGGCGCGCCTGATGTGCGTCTGCGCTGAAATTCTAATCATTTGCATATCTCACCTCCGCTAATGCATGTTGTAAATTTCATGTTATTTGCATGTTTCCTTCAGGGTGTTGCATTTAGAGTGGCCAGCAGTGTATATGAAAAATTTCATATATCTGAGGTAAAAATTTCAAAAATCGATTTGTACTGTTTACCATCCCCTTAATATTACAGTAGAGCCTCGCTATTCCAGAAATGATAACACTAAGCAATTAGGTTTACTGGCAAGTTACCGGGAACGTAAATTAAAATTCATTAAGAAATGAAGTTGTAATGAGAAGTCTTTAATTTGTAAACAAAACAACTGAAATATTTAACATTATATCAACTGTTATTAGAAAGAAACATTTATTAGAAAAAAAATATTGATGTTTGATGAAACAGTTACTTAGTACAGTTGGCAACGAGAACATATCTTCTTCAATTTTTATAAATTGGACAAAAATGCAAAAAATGCCTTCTTGTATAACTGCATTTCAATAATGCCTCTACAAAGGAAAAGGATAGACGCCAAGCCTCACAAGACCTCATCTTTCACCTATGTAGTGAAAAACGAGCGTGAAAATATCCGAATGTTCAAAACTGCTTTGGCAGCTCTTTTCAGTGTTGGTAGGGGAAAAATAACCGCATCCAAAAATCATTAAAGGCTGGTTATAGCGTTCCACCTCCCGACGATCGAGGTAAACATATGATTCGACCTCACAGGTTAGATCCACAGATTTCTGAATATATCGAAAGTCATATAAGAAGTTTCCCTTACGAAGAATTCCACCATTCAAGAAAAAAAAGCATCCACAAAAAGTAGGGTAAGTATGCCGAATATGAGACCTTGCCTAATATGAGACCCTAGCTTACAGGACGTATCAAGTGCTGCCGCCTAGTGCCTGTAGCGTCAAGCAATAGTCTATTGCATCATTCGTAATCCGTGAGTCGAGTGTTTGCAAGCGCACACAAACGTGCAGTATTTTTTTTTGTGAATGTTGTGCTCGTCGACTTTTTTTGCATCAGCATTTTCATTGTCTGTTTTCACCTTCAAGGTAAGACTCTTATTAAAACTATTAGTATTGGACATGTAGCTATAAATGTGGAGTGTAAACACGCCTGTTTGTTTTTAAGCTAACGTCAATCCTAACCTAAAAAATTCGTTGGCATGTTCAACAACATGGTCGTGCCCAATATGAGACCCCAAAGCATGCCTAATATGAGATAGGGTCACATATTACGCATTTTAGTTTTCACTGTCACAGACTTGTTTCCTCTGAAGCTGCAGATGCAATGACGCCCAGGCGAAATCCACAACCATATAGCAGTAGTGACAATGTGGAAGGCATTGATCAAACAACAAGTTCAAACCAGTTCTTAGTGACTCCTGAAGAAATAAATCCCTTGCCTACATTATCTGAGAAAAACACCTCGAAACCAACTAAGGCCCGTAAAGCCGATATTATCACATCATCGCCCTATAAAAATAAATAGATCGATACCATTAATAAAAGAACGACAGCATATTCGAAAAAAAACTTTGTTTCCTACAAGAAAAAAATGGAATAGACCTAAAAGATAAGAAATCGAAGTATAAACAAGGAAAAGGAGATCAAGGGGAAAAAGAAAAGGATAAGGAATCAATAAGGTGAAAAGGAAAAGGCAAAGGGGTCCTTACAGTAAGGGGAAAATTAAGGAAAGATGAAAATACAACGCTAGTTAAAAAACAGAGAACGAGTAAGCCTAATTATAGCTATGATGATCTCAGCTCAATTGAAGATGAAGAAAACCTTTCTCTCCATGAGAGCAGTGATGATAGCTTTGATGAAAACGACGCTGAATGCCTTTTTTGTGGTTGTTTATTTTCAGAAGACAAACGGGGAGAGCAGTGGCGTCAATGTAAAATGTGTTTCAGATGGGCACATGAAGATTGTGGAGTTGACGAACTTTTTATTTGTAAACAATGTGAAAAGTTTGAATCTAAAAACAAAAAGTAAATAAAACCTGCAGTATAAACCAACTAATTTGTTTAAATCGACACTTTTCTTTTTCACCTATTAGTGTATATAGGTAACTGTTATCTAATTATTGTGTACAGTTTTATTTTTACGAACTTTTCAGTAATTTTAATTAATTTTTAGAGTTGTAGAATGGGGGTCTCATATCAGGACTACTTTTTTCAAATTTTTCTTTGAAAATTTCAAGGATGCCGAGTGCACTTACCACCATATTTTTCTTCCAAATATTTTTTTCCGCCAAATTTAATTTATCTTTTGATCAACCACGAAGCGACACATGTAGAACCTGTGAACTGGGAGAAGTGAATGAAAATCATGCTGCAAGCTATCGACAAGAAGTTTGATTTGCAAAATATTGACCGAGAGTCGTCCAAACTGGGAAGTGATGCTGTTTATCTAACAGTTCATTTACAACAGACCATTCCTCCCCTTAAGCTCAGTGTGAGCAAGGCGTTTTATTTGAGGCAAATGTTGTTTTGTAACCTTGGTGTGCATATCATTTCCCACACGAAGAATTATGCTAATTTTTTACCTGGACTGAAAACATTGCTTGTCCGGGGAGTAACGAGGTGGCTAGCTCTCTACTAACGCTAATCAACTTTAACGAATCTTTTAGGAATAAATATCCTCTAATTATCTGGTAAGGCACTTGTTCTGGCCAGAATAAGAATGTAACAATGTTATTCCTGTACCAATACCCCATCCTTAACTCTTTGAGGGTTGCCGATTGCATAGTGAAAACGCCTAAAACTTGTTTTTTTTCACTTGCATTCAATGCATTCCAGTTAATTGAGCAGAAAAATGTTTAGTACTGCCATCTGTTATCAGTTTAAAGAAGTAAAAACATTTTGCAATCTTTAATTGGAAAATTTTCAAGATTCTTTAGGTTAAAAAAGATCTGGGGGAAAATCTGTCCTGTGCAAAAGTGGGGGGGGGGGGGTCGTTGCCCCTGAAAGGATTAAAGGATATTTCAAAGTACATAATATAGCCTAGATTTCCCGAAGTGGGTCTTTCTTATCTGGATAGTGATCAAGATTTTGGAATGATTGAGGAAAATTTGAGGAAACATGAAATCATATACTTTCCGATTCAGTATCGGGAAATAATACAGGGCAGTGACAAAACAATCGTGTTACCGATATGACTTCTCACTTTAGAAATCTTATGTACCTCCCCAAAAAAACTAAAGCTGATCAATCGAAAGAAGAATACCCTCCATGAAAATGTGACTTTCAGGGAGGTAGTAAAAGGGATAAGGCCACCATTAATTGGTGATCAGCGGATGGGATCTGTATCCGTTTTTGGAAGCAGAGTTCGGTAGGCCAATTTTCAACCCCTTCTTCTTTTTCGAAGGAGTGATGTTTGAAGAATAGCAGTGCTCCGCGAAAGTTGAGAGGTCATCGACCCAGCTTCGTAGTAGGGGAATTGTGATAGTACCCCTGTGCTGTGGTTTTTCATGGTACGGTCAAGAAGAGGGTGTTTTCGGAGGTCTTTGACCCGTGTTTTCCCCGGCGCAGTGAAATTGAGAGTGTTTTGCCGTCTGATGCAGAGTTTCGTTTTCTTCGTATGTTGTGTTGTGGTCAAGATCTTCTGGAAGTGAAAGTGTTAACAGTGTGAGCTGTGTTTGGAGATGACCCTTCCATCGTTTGTCTGCAAAAAAGGGGTAAGTGCTGCTTTAAATACTCAAAGTTGCATTGTTTTTTTGGATAGGTATTTTTTGGAAATAGTTTTAAGTTTTAAGTTGTGATGAATTGCTGGAAAAATACATATCAGTGCAATTGTTTTGTTGTGACAAAAATAGAGTGTTTTGTATTTTGTATATGTAACGTGTGAATCGCTAAACTAGCGAGGATGCTGTATGAAGTGGTTATATTTCTTATGGAGGGTAAAAACTACCCTGGTTGTACTGCTTAAAATGTTTAAAAAAAATTAATGCAATGGTATTTTTTTTTCTCGATAATTTTTTAAAACAGTTATTGTTGAGTTTTTTTTGATTTTGTAGGTAAGCTACCTATTGCAAACTGTTTGTTTTTAATAAATAGATACAATGGTATTTTTTTCTCAAAAATTTTTTGAAATTGTTATTGTTGAGTTTTTTTTTTTTTGATTTTGTAGGTAAGCTACCTATTGCAAACTGTTTGTTTAAAAAAAATAGATACAATGGTATTTTTTTTCTCGATAATTTTTTTGAAACAGTTATTATTTGATTTTTTTATATTTGTGGGTAAACTACCTGTCGCAAACTGTTTGTTTAAAAAAATAGATACGGTAGTATTTTTTTTTCTCTCGATAATTTTTTTTAAAGCATGTACTGAGAGTTTTTGTACGTTAACTAACGTTGCTAATTAGAAGGTTCAATTTGTTTCCAAAGGTCAACTAAACTAGCGCCTTTGTGTGTTGGATATACAAACTGTATATTCCGGTTAATGCTTGTAGCGGTATAAGTGTTGTTTAACATTTGCTACTTGGTTATTGATTGAGTTTTTTAAAAAAAAGGTTGACTAAACTAGTGCGTTTGTGGAAAATATGCAAGCTGTATATGTCAATTATAGTGGCGGGATAAACGATAAATTAACGACTTTCTATGTAGAAGTAATTTTTTGTGTGTGTTATTGAATGTTAAAAAGGTTAAACTAATGTTTTGATTTTGGAAAAGCTATTATTGCAAATTTTGAAAAGTTAAGATAAAGTGTTACATATGAAAATTTTGGTATTTTGTTTGTTTATGTGTATGATCCCATTGTAAAACACACGGTTTCACGAAGAAAATTTAATTGAAGGTGTTTTAGTTATTTTGAGTTTTCTATTTTCCTGATTTGTGCTTATAAATTTATGATTGATACAGTGTGTAAAAATGGCTTACCTAAGCAGGGGAGAAAAGCAGATTTGAAAATTTTGGCGATGAGGTTGGGTCAGCAGCCCGCCCCAGGTGCTTTAATAATCTATTTAAAGGAATTAATCGAGAGTAGTCCAAATTATGAGAAGAAATTTGTTAGGGGTTTTCTTGAGACCATTATGCAAGATAGGTTACGGGAAGAAGAGGAAAAAGGGAGAAAGAGGAAAGATATAGGATTTTGGCTATGGAGAAACAGGAAAAAGATAGGATTTTGGCAATGGAGAAACAGGAAAAAGATAGAGCTCTCTAATTACAACAATTGCGGATTATGTATCAGGCCCGTTTGGCGACCCCAGAATATCCCCAGAATACCGTAAGGGAATCTTGTGCTGATTCTCAAGAACTGGTTCCTGGTAATACCGATTATCGGAGGCCCAGCTACCCCAGAATTAAAAATACTGAGCAGGAAGAATCAGGGATTTTGTCTAATGTAAGGGAAATATGGAATTATGATTTCGAGAAAACAGGTGGAAGTCAAGTTGAGTTGAGGGATATTTCTATAATAGAAAGAGGGAGACAAAATTCGCCCGTAAGAATTACGGTTGAACAGACTCAGGCGGGAGTATTGGGGTACCTCACGGTTGAACAGACTCAGGCGGGAGTATTGGGGTACCTCACTTGCAGGAGAGTCTTCGTTAGCTCAAATTGCGATAGAGGAAAATGAGGGAGTATGCTTGCTATGTTTCGAAAACATTCGGGGGGTATCTGATGAAGGCCAGAAGAGTTGTGGGAATGGGAAGAAAGAGTTACTGTTAGGGCAGGAGGTCGATGAACCCGATGAACCCGATGAAACCGACTTACGTTTGAAGGATAGAAACGAAGACTTAGGAGGATTGAAAGTGATTCCGGGAGAGTTAGAAAATTTCGGAATTGAAAAGGGAGAAATGGATAGGAGAGAAGATGAAGGACATGAGGGTAAAAGGGTGTTACGTTTAGAAGGGAATTTGGAAGAGTCGATAGAGATAGAGGTAGAGATGGCGAATTCTGTGGTCGTTTCAGAAGCTGGAATTTCGGTTAAGAGAACAGGGTTACCTGCAAGGGCCAAATTATCCAATCCTGAGAGTTTCGATTTTTCTTTCAGGTTAGGAACTAAACATCTTGCGTCGGGAGAGGTGATGAGAAAGTGCAAAGAGTTGATTTCGGAGGTAGATCAGTTGGGAGAGAAATTGATTGATTTGTATTTCGTTTCGGTTTGTAAGCCTGGAATGAGTTGCAATATGCCTCTACCTGTGTTTCACATGGGTATTATGTTTTTGTATTTTTTAATTATTAGTAAGTGGACGTTGAAATTAATTATTAGTAAGTCCCACGTTGAAAATCCAGATTAATACACAGGAGGTTGATTTACCTTATATTGCTTGTATGTGTTATTAAATTGATTTTTTTATGCAATAGAAAGGTATATAATTTTTGTATTTTGGTAAGTGTTTTTAAGTGTTTATTAGTATTAGTATTATTTTTGGTTTTTTATCAGTGAATGAATATTGATTTATAGAATTTAAGTGTTTTTATTGAGAATTTCAAAATAAATGCACTGTCGCGAATTTAATAGGTTATTAAATTTTCAAAAAAATTGGCTATGTGCTTTGTTAATTTTGTTTGCAACTTGGGTGTTAAGAGTGGTGCTGTTTATGTGATCTTGCGTCAACTCTTCTGTATGCGGTGCACAAACTGTGCCACTTGTGTTCACGTGTGTTCGACGGACCAACTTTTTCCTCTGAAGAAAGAAAAGATTCCACGCTCCAGGAAGAAAAAGTTTCCTGGAGCGTGGAGGAGCGTTTGCGTACTACCAGTATGGGGTTATTTTTTCCCAAGACCTCATAGATTGCACGAAACACAGCTGTGTGTTTATCGGGCGGTTTCCCTAACAAGTGGTGCCGGTAACTGTTTGGAAAACAGAAAATGGTTTCACCCTCGTCATAAAGCTGTCTTCTCTTAGCGATAGCTTCATGCGAGTGACATTCGGCGGGCGATAAAGTTTCGGCACTAAGAAGAGCTGTCAGCCGATAATCTGCCGCCCCCCGGCTGAAAATCCAGACATCCAAGAGGGAGAAGCGGGTTAGAATTCGGCCCGTGTGGACTTGTGTGTTTTAGGATCCATACGTTGTAAATCTACAAGGGATTTTATTTGAATATGTTGCACTGGTTAAATGTTATTTCTTTTTGTAAATAAATTGTTGAGTTTTTGTTTTAAAAAATTGACCTTCGTTTTTTAACTAGGACTCTGTCTTTGATTTGTTATCGATCCCATAGTAGTAATTTTTAACAACGCCTCAGAGAGTTTAGCCTTGTCGTGACGCTACAGGCTCCTACCTGTACAAGGGTTGTTACGATCCTTCTACACCTTTTAAGAAAGTCAACTTGTTCAAACAGAATCGTCGTGCAGCAAGAACCGTCCAAGTGGAAGAAGTTGAGCTGGACAGTACCACTGACACTGGAGCAAACTTAACGCCGGAAAAAATCAGAACTTAAAACAGCAACTATCTTATGTCAATGTGAAAATTATATATGTGAAAAGGAAAAGAAAAAGTATCTTATCCTGATCTTTTCCATAATTTTTCCATTAATTTTTCAAACATGTAATTTTTCACATCTGCAACAAATATATTTCTTGTGTCTGCTTGATTTCAATAAATATATTCTTATTCTTTAAGTGTAAATTTAATTTAATGCTGATGTTGAACAAGCACATACCATGTTTTTCAACCATTGTGAAAACCTGTACTGGAAACAGGTGGATGAAAGAAGATGTCATGTGCATAAGGTGTCGAGTGTGCTTTGGAAATGCCCTGTTATCTGAAGATCTACAGACAAGACGACAAGACTAAACATTTTGAACAGTCAAACTACAACAACATGTAGAAAAACCGTTGATTATGTGAAGTAGAGAAAAAGAGCAAACTAAAAACTTTAAAGCTCATTTTCTCGATTTCACTTGTTTGTCTCATAACATCTTCATCCACTAAGCTCTTCAGTTATTGTATGAATATCTTCAGGTATTGTCGCATCATTTATGCGAATTAAAGAACTATTAATACCTGAATTAGGAAGTTAAAACACTTCGTAATTAATATTATATTTAAAAAAAATCCTATAAGGAATTGTGTTTCCGAGTATTACTGCTTTCTAATCGTTAAAAATGGCATATCATTAAAAAAACAGACGATTTTTCAATGTATGAAAATCGTAAATCTAACTGCTCAAAATGGCAATTTCAAAAATGTTAAGTTTCATAATGTAGGAGATGATTGCCTAGTGATCAGAATTGATTACATTTCTTAGTATGATATATTAATTATTTAATTATTGCTTACAATAATTACACAGGCCTGCAAAATTTGAGTCATAGAAAAGTGTTTGCAATGTAATGACAGAATTTTATATTATTTGGTGTGCTGATTTCAAATATGGCATCCATTTTTCTCAATCACGTAAGGATTTTTCACAAAATGGTCTTGAATAAATGGACATGAAAGCCTACTGTACATAATCTGGGGAGAAGTTCTTTTCAAAATATTTTTAAGTGTTTTATTTACGAAAGCATTAATATATCAAACAATTGGAAATGATTTGCTAAATATATATTAATTAGAAATTATATTAACTAGAACATTTAATGGTTATCATTGTTAAATACATCCTGGATTAATATATCCTTAATGCTTTCTTTTCCTTTTTCACTGAAAGCTCGTTCTGGAACTTAGTCTGTTGTAGTCAGTACGCTGTGTAGCATCCAACAGTAGTCCCCATCATATTGAATTTCCATCTACCTTGGTATCTAAGCTCCATCTCTTTGATATCTTTGTGAAATCTTTGACTCTGTTCTTCACAAATTACACCAAGATCACTAACTGCATCAAAAAGGGAAAGTAGTGCAAATACGAATTTAAAAAATGCACTTTCAAACTCATTGAACAACCCAAGTCTTTGAATTTCATTAACATGTTTTCCACTATAGATTTATAGTTGGAGTCCTAAACGTTCCCGAGGAATTTTCTGACGACTTGCTTGAAAGCTGTCCAGGCCTCTTTTTCCCTCGAAAGCATTTTACTTTCAAACACTTCGTCTTTAAAAAGTTTCTGAATATCTGGACCTACGAAAACACCTTCCTTTATTTTTGCTTCCGACAGTCCTAGAAAATTGTTGCCTAGGTATTTAAAGCACTCTCCTTCTTTTGATAGAGCTTTAAAAAATTGTTTCATCAAGCCAAACTTGATGTGAAGTGGAGGCAAGAGAACTTTTCTGGGATCAACCAAACTTTCCTTTACTGCATTTTTGTTTCCAGGTGTTAATGTTTTCCTTTGCGGCCAATCCTTTTTGATCCACTAATTCTTTTTATCCCGACTGTCCCATTCACTCAAAAAGCAAGGGTACTTAGTGTTTCCTGCTTGTTGTCCAAGAAGCATGGAAAGTACTTTTAGATCGCCGCATATCATCCATCCATGTTCTTTATATTTCAAATGGGTGAGAATCAAAGCTAAATTCTCGTAAGATTCTTTAGATACACAGAATGTCCTAATGGCACTGAAGCATACTTGCTGCCATTAGGCAGAAGCACTGCATTGAGGCTTCTTTTTGAGGAGTCAATAAAGAGCCTGCACTTGTTCATGTCATACTGTATATTAAAATCCTCCATCAATCCAGGGACATTGCTACAGTAAACCAAGCCACTATCTCGAGAAAAGTATGGAACGAAATCTGTTTCTCTTTTTCTTAACCATGAGAAATGGGTACCAGGAGCCAATAAATTCTTTTGCTTTAGCCTAGAGCCTAAGAATTCGGCAAATTCTTTAGATTGTTTCTTTTTTCCGTTTTTTTCGCACCAGAGACAACAAAATCTCCACTTTTCTCCAGTAATTACGACTTATGACACTATATGCTCATCTCCTTCCTTAATTAACACAATCAATTGGTGGCTACAAAAATCAAAATTTTCAATTTGTGAAATTTTCAATTTTTTCAATTTTCAATTTTTGAAAAAAATGGTACGTCATGGAATTTTTTTACTATTTTTCCTGAAATCAGCGTCCAAAGATCTATCAGTATCAGCTATTGGTTTCTAAACACTTTATTGGTTGCAGGCCTGTGTTATATTCTTTAGAATATTTAGTATTCTTTTATTTTAAAGAAGGGTTATTATTTAAACTTTAAGTAATATTCTGTCTGGATATCTAAATTTTTACTGTTTTTGTCATTTGGTTCTTCCAGAGCAGCAGGATTCATGATTCATAGAATACCGTATCCTTGGTTACATGGGAATTTTCTATTACCATTTTTCGAATCTGGAAGAAAGTACATGAAAGCAGTTCAAGAAATTCGGCATTTTACGCTCCAAGTAAGTATTTCGAAATTTCGACCGTTAAGACAAAGTTAAAAGATATAGTAAGAGGAAAAACATGTTGTTTTTTTCAATATGCATTGCAAACTATTCATGATGATAACTAAAATTAATTCTATAATGCCCCGGTGAGAAATCTCACCAATCAGATCATGCAGCTCTGTGTGTGATTAACTCGGATTTAAATACAAGATATGAAGACAATCGAGTTGTTGGCACAACCTCGTTGGACCATAAAATTGCTGGATGGTTATGACCTTAAACTATACCTTATTAAAAGGTATTAAATACTTAAAGGGAAGAGTTCATATACCTGAGCTGAAAAGAAGAGAACGTTGAGGTGAGATATAAAGTAATTGGTTTTAATTCCAACTAAAAGTAATTAATAAAATAGAAAAAACGACTACTGCCACCCGCACAGCGAAAAATAAAGTTACTAGCACTGCTTGTTGCAGCCTGCTTACAACATCTGAGCTCTTACAAGTTGACTTTCGAAAAACAAACCACAACTGAACACACATAATAACATGCACACGCTATACAGTGTGTCCTAAAAATAATGGTGGGGATTTTAATGGCTCGGAAAAAAATACGTATACGTCAAATTGAAGAGAAAATTCCAATTTTCTTATCTGTTCAGCAGACTTCGTTGTGTGCTTTCTCTCTCTTGCCCTGCAGATGTCAAGACGATTTTCAGTCTCTTCTCATGAACGACAGAGAACATCAGCCGTGATAGACGAAGCAGCTTCAGTGATCCTTTCTTTAAAAGATACAGATTTCGGACATGAATGGAATACACTTCTGTTTTTACATAGAACCAAAAATAGAAATCCAGGACCATGAGGGCCAGACAATCCGCAGTTCTTGTCCGACCCATCGCTGAGGAAATTTTTCGTTAAAAACTCCCACACGATTGCAGCAAAATGTGGAGGAGCTCCATCTAACCAGAAAATGGAATTTTTCGGAATTTTCCGGTGCTAGTCTTGGAGTCTGGTGTGTGACCATAAGATTCCTCACACATAAACTTGAAGTGTTTGGGCCTGTTCACATAGGAATCCGTTGCGTTGCGTTAAGGAAAAGATGACGTTGAGACGAAAATAAACCAATCATATGCCTCCAAACGATTAGCAATGAAATTTTTAACGCCTATGATTGGTTTATTTTCGTCTCAACGTCATCTTTTCCTTAACGCAACGCAACGGACTCCTATGTGAACAGGCCCTTTCTCTTTCGTTTAACGTATGACTTAAACATGATTTGTTACATAGCTATTTGAAACCCCACTATTAATTTTGGGACACATTGGATATAGCAATCGGTCTGGTAAAAATGTGCATATACTTGTGCAGAGTGAACAATTAGAATACATGACGTGCTGATATAATTCGGCAAATTCGAATCGGCACGTGGCGTATTCGGAAAGAAGGATGCATGAGATATTTGCATAAATGTTACGTTGCAATGCAGGAAAACCATATTCCGGGAAACTAGATTAATTTAATTCCGTTTAAACTTTGTTTTTACCAGGTTATCTAATAATATTTTCATGAAATATACTAACGGGATTGTTTTCATGCAAATGATTCTTAGAAACCTACCCATCCCTTGCATTTTTAGGACTTTGATTGCATTCCCTGAACTAAATTGTTCCTATCTAAGAGACCCCAAGAAAGGCTGTAGGCACAATGGCTGCCTACTTTGAAACCCTTATAATTTTGATTTAATAATTCACGAGACAGGTTTTAATTGCCTCAGATGGGAGTATAAAGGGAACAGTTAAATTTGTATAAAAATCTATGTTTACGAAAAAAATAACTCCTCAAAAGCTTTAGAAATACTAATACCTTGATTCCGTTGAAACATGATAGGTGACTCTTTTCCTTTTTAGGTAATTGAAGAACTTATGACATCCATAAAGATTTCCCTGGAAGAAGAAATACATTTGGACAGTGAGGAGGAGGTTCGAGAGTCATTTGCAGATATTCTTATTCAACAACATCTTCGGGATCCCACATTTACTATTGATGATGTACGAGACCATCTCATCAACATCATGGCTGGGGTGAGAATAGTTTTGCTTAGAATTTCAGGGTTCTATTAATGCTGTAGCAAAGAATTAAATACCATTTATTTTAAATTTCTTGACCTATATTTAATGATCAACACTTTCAGAGAGTATATACCCATATCACATAGCTCCTCAAAGTAATGGTATCGGGTTCGAACCTGACAGAGGAGTGGATGTACTTTTGGTATCCCCTCAAAGGGAGTGATGTTGGTTCTTTCACTACTTGTCGCTGTTTTAATAAAGAAGCTATCAAATTCGTTACGTGGAATGGGTGCACGCCAGAAATATTAGAGCTTGCCGCAGAAAAAGAAGAAACAACAAATTCATTGGGACGAAATATTATTCCGAACGTACGACATAGACTTAATTGCATGCGATCAACTGTCGATTATACACACACGAGTTTTATTTTCTAAAGAGTTTGTATATATATGAATACTAAGGCCGCGGGTAAGATAGGAGCGATTGGCGACGAACGACGAGAGAAATGTGCAACCAGCGATGAGCTATGTGCAGGGAAGGGGACTACCATACGAAGTACAACAGGCATTTATACGGAAACACTTCGTACAGGAATTTTTACCTCAACTGTTAGAACACCAACTACAAAGAGCCAAAGAAAACTTTTATAAAATATGGGGTTTTCCAAATTGTTTTGGATCAATCAACGGAAAGTATTGTGTCCTGAAAGGCCCTCTAAACAGTGGATCGAGTCATTTTAATTACCCTCATTATTTTTCTATTGTACGAATGGCTGTTGTGGATGTTGATAAAAAAATAGCTGTAGAAGTTGGAGCTAGAGGAAAACAAAGAGATAGAGGAAATTTTTCGGCACCTCACTTGCATAAAATACTGGAGGCAAATGAGTTCAATGTTCCCTCTGATCAGTACCTCCTTGGTACAAACACAAAAGTGCATAATGGCTTAAGAGCAGATGAAGGTTTTTTATTAAAACATATCTGTCAGTCAATTGAGCACCTGAATAAGAGACCTTAGATATACTAAATTCATGACTGAAGAGTGAAGGTGGACGTTCAACACCGGGCAGAGCGACGGGCAAAAATATTTCTCAGGGTTGAGCGATGAGCGATCGCTCTGGATTTCTGCGAATGCCGAATCCCCCAGCTCTACCACCGTAGCCAATTCTACGCAGCAAAGCCTAAACTAATTCCCTTGGTCGTCGTTTGTCGCTCGAGACGTCGCTCATGGCATTTAACGTAGCCTTGTCCTTAAGCTCATTATTACCATAAAATAGAGCACTTTTCATTTTACTCATTATACTAAAACTAGCTGAAAACCCGTAATTCGTTACGGAGTACATTCAAATTAAATACAACGGTCAATGTATGCAATTAATGCCAAAATAAATAAATAAATAAATAAATAAATAAATATATATATATATATATATATATATATGTATAATAAATACGACGATCAATGTATACAATTGATGTAAAAAAAAAAAAAAAAAATATATTTAGAAAAAAATCGTAAGGGATATTTTTATAGACAAAATAATGTAGGAAAAATATTCAAATTAATTGTAATATTACATACTAAAGAATATAGTACAGTTAATATAGTACAGTTTGAGGAACATAATATCTTTTATTGTATTTTAATATTTTTTTGGATACTGTCCAATCGTCTGCCGCATTAGCAAGAAAAATTTTTTTTTTGTCTATTTAGTTGTTATGCACGTGACAATAAATTTATTTAAAGTACCAGAAAAAGAAATCACGTGATCAGATTCGAGAAAGATCTCATTTTAAAGGAATTTTTATGGTCTTTCTTGTGATATAAATTTTATAAATCCCAAATTATTATTTTAAATGCAAACAAAAAAAAAGAGTTTCAAAAAGAGCTTAAAAATTTAATTTAAAAAATCTAAGAAGAATTTTTAAAAAATATTTCTTAGTGAACCCCTACACTATAAGAAAAATCACCATGCAAAATGTCAGCCCTTTAGGTCCAGCGGTTTGGTCTGTGCGTTATATGTCAATGAGTCAGTCAGTCAGTTACGGAACTGTTTTATATATATAGATTAAAATTTTAGAGTGACTGCACACATTGATCTTTTTGTGTTTAACAGTATACACATGGTTATAAAATAATGAAAACATTGCCTAAATGGCAACAACACGCAATTCCTAACGACAACGTCCTTAGAGAGCAGACGTATATTATAAGGTAAAGAACGAATATCAGCTATCACGCATTAAAAGTACAGCCGATGTTGAATCTTCTGTTGTGGAATTAATATGCAAAATGAGAGCTGTGATTGACATGCAGAAAAGTATGATAGTTGAATCTCGGCTTTAGGGGGCTTCGCTAATTAAATCGTTGGAAAATATCGGTGTATCAAGAGGCATAGTGTAAACGATTATGATTCGGACAGAAATTAAAAAGATGTTGCCTCTAAAACCTAAGCGTGTCGTCAGGGAAAGGCAGTGCTTGATATGGATTTTATAACAACTACCTAAGATTACGGTAGATTGATTAACAGTGGAGATCAACAGGAGTCGTGAAAATCCGGTTTTGGAACTATCAGTTCGATGAGAGCTGCTTAATGCTAGTATTTATGGTTGTGAGGAAATCTAAAAGCAACTCATAAAAGACACGAATACATAGAAACGTGTGAGATAGTGCTACGGCAGCTAAAACTAGTGCTGAAAGGATTGTCAACACGTTATCTTGTTGGATAATCAAGCTTTACATTGTCTCCAAACACTAAAGAAGTGTAAGTTGGACGAGCACATTCTGAAGGATACAGTCACGACTGCCGTCTGCCAAAGGTCAAGCATGGCGGCGGCTGTTAGATGCTGTAGGATGTTCTCCTTGGACGTATCCCCGTCACTTTTATGCTCTTTTGCAGTCCAGCGATGGACAAACGTTTTTTTAAATAAAAATTCTGAAGAAACGGTCAGTTTTCTTATGACCGTTGATAATCACCGGATCGTCAATCTTTGATAATCACCGGTACGTCAAGCTAAAGGTCCATGGCTTAGGTGCATGGGCGGATCCAGCCGATTTTCAAGGGGGGGGGGCTGTCTTCCACCCGGGGGGTGGAGGGTCGGGAGGTTATGTAGTATCCCCTGCTCAGCGGAGGGACCGAGGGGCCTCCCCCAGAAATTTTTTTAAATATACAGTGCTTGAAAATTTCTTTTTAGGCTATTTTAAGTGCCTCAAATACACCTTAAAATATTATTTTAAACCAAGAAATTTACATTCAAATACCATACATTTGGATTTTTATTTAAATTAATAAACATCTTGATACAGTTTTATAACATATTGGTACATTTTTCATAATGTTATTGTTGTGTAAATGATTTCAAACCTAATTAACTTAACCCTTTCGCGGCGAACGTCACGTATACGTGACAGCAGCTATCCGCGTTTCTGGCCGATCGTCACCTATACGTGACAGCAGCTATCCGCGTTTCTGGCCGATCGTCACCTATACGTGTCAGTAGTTCGGAACGTTTTATTAGTTAATTTTTGAGGCACAAGATGGCACCGCATGTCTATGAAATTTGGAGTACACGTAGTTGGGACCTTCTATTCGAAAACAAGACTAGTATGAATCACATGCGGTCTATCGTTTTATGTAAACAAACGGAGGAATGGATGTATTGCGTTTGGCTGTCAGCGGGTAGGGCATTTTAACTTTGCACGTGGTCTTTGTTTACGAGATATCTTTGTTTATTTTTCTTTTGCGGTGGGATTGTAGCATTGGGTATATGGGTTTTGAGTCAGAATCAGATTCTGTTGCAGTGAGATTTCTTTCCTTTGATGATTTAATATGGAGAAAAGGAGAAAATATTTAACAGAAGACGAAATTTCTGAATTGATAAGAAATGTGTCTGAAAATGAAAGTAGTGACAGTGAGACAAAAATCTCGTCGGGTGAATCTGTTTATTTGGAACACGGAGATCAGAGTGATTATGAAGATATATCAGACATTTCTATTCTGAGTATATCGCGGGACGGTACTTCTTTGTGGTCTTCTCCCGTAAGGGATTTAACTCTACTAACATTCACAGCGGCATGCGGAATAAAAGTCGATGATGCTGTATCAAATGAATTGTATTATTTCAGATGTTTTTTTGATGAAACTGTAATGGATTTAATAACTAAATTAATGCGTATTATATTATACTAACCAAATTAATGCGTATGAGAGGTTCATAAATCCGGAAAGTGAACAGAGTTTATCCTCGAAGTATTTTTGCCTGTAACTAAAGAAGAAATGTTTGTTTAATTTGCTTTGACAATTTTAATGGGTACCGTGAAAAAACCAAAAATTAAGATGTACTACTCAACGAATCCAATGATTGCAAAACCTTTTTTCAGTAAGGTTATGAGTCGGGACCAACGCATCGAAATTCTTCGATACTTGCATTTCACTTCTACTAATGCCAAAAAGATTGAAAAAATTAAACCTTTTTTAGATTTAATCATTCAAAACTTTCAGAGTTCTTGATATATTATTGACATATTCTGGATATATTCCTGATAGGAATATATCAGTTGATGAAAGTATCTTACTGTGGAAAGGGAGAGTAGGATTTCGACATTATGTCCCAGCGAAAAATATTTTAAACTGTATAACAAAAATTTTTTAGTGGAAAAATAATAAAAGAATGTGTAAGTAACCCATATATAGCTTAAATAAATAGATTTGTTTGTAAATGTTACTATTTCGGAATTTTTCGCAACTTTAGGCTTAGCTCTTAAAAGTCCGCCGGCCTGGAGGGTACGCTCACGAGAAAAACTTCCGGCCTCAGAGGAAAGCGCGTGATCGGAACTGCCGTCGCGAAAGGGTTAAATGTTACAAAATTGTCTCAAATCTTAAACTGTTGAGGACAATGGATCATATCAGGCTATATTACGTAAGACAGTATTCTTAAATCTAATTAAACCTATTAAAAATTTTAACATGTTATATTTAATAAAGAAAAATACATTGCTCCCTTTGTTCAAGCTGTGATAATTTAACATATAAAAGAAACTGATATTTGGACAATTTTATGTAGGTTTGAGGTGACAAAAACAAGTTTTGGCCTAAACACCAAAGTCCAACTTCCTTTTCTTCATTTTAGCAAACCTATCAACGACTTTTTTTGCATCAACTTTGTCCGCAATTCCTCTGTGAATGTTTAGCAGTGCTAATGCTTCAAGTCTATCCTCTCTTATGGTTTTTATCATAAAGTCCTTCAACCTTCGAAGGGTTGAAAAGGACCTCTCGGCAGTAGCTGTGCTAACCGGCAGAGTTGCAAAAATCTTCATCAATTCGTGTATTGCAGGATAAACCTGTTTGTCACACTTGATGAGTTTCAATTTCTGTTTCTGGAATTTCTTCATTTTTTGTGTTTGGTTGCTGATTTAACCATTTGTTTTGCCACAGGGCAAATTCATTGCTAAAAACAGCTTCGCTATGACTTGCTATGTTCCCCACAGCAAACCGAAATCTAGAAAACAAGACCTTAGCTGATTCTCTTAGGTTTGTTGGGGACATTTTAACAACCGAAGTGGGTATCAGGATTGATAGTTCAAGGAGTTTCATAATGTCATCGGGGAATCTATCTTTGATATCTTGAAGTATCCTGTCTAATATAGGAATGTAAATTGTTACTCTGTAGAATTCCCCAAGCTCGATAATGTTGGGGGTTGGTTTGGTTTTTTTGCCTTTGAGCAATACGAGGCAAAGACACCTGCGTACTCATATCTTCAGCTAAACCTGTTGCTACAAGATATACATCATGGAAAAACTCTTCACACTCTGATCTTCTCTCTTCCAAGGTAGAACAAGTAGATTGAAGAGCTTCACTGGCTTCTTTTTGGTCAATGCTCTTTTTTTGGAATAGCCGGCTAAGAGGAAGAGTGATAGCTAATATGTCTACTAGAGACGCTATGGAAACTATGAAAGAACTAGTGCTTATATTATTTAAAAGAGACAGTGCTTTGGTAGCTGCTTCGATTTCTTTCCAAGTACTTACAACTTCAAGCACTTCATGAATTTTTTGATGGCTTGAACAAAATAAATGAATACTATCGTGGCGTTCCACCCATTTTGTTTGGCAGAGCCCTATAAGCTGTCTGCCTAATTTTTGTTTTATGACAGAGTTTCTGTTTGGGCTTGCTGTAAAAAAAGAAATAACTGTTTTTATGGTGTCGACTGCACTTCTGACCTCTTGAATCTTAGAGGCCTTTGTCAGTGTCAAATTCAAAGCATGGTTTAAGCACGGTGGCGTTGACAGCACAACTTTTCACAGCATTTACTGCTGCCTTTACCTCAGACACCATAGTACTACATCCATCAGTGGCTATTCCTACACAGTTTTCTGGGTCCAAATTATTTTTTTAATTAATCCAAGCACAGTACTTCCTATCACTTCACCACACAAGGAGGGTTCACTCAAATAAGTTAAGTCTTCTTCTTGTTCAAAAGCTTCAGTGGGTTTTCTGGAATCCACAAAGTCCAGGAAATCTTCATAAACATTTCCTTAGTAGCAGTAGCGTGTGGAAAATGTCAATTGTGAATCATGAGCAGCATCTGTTGTTTCATCAAATAGTATGCTATAGTATTTTGCAGCTTTGATTCTTTCCAGTATGACATTTCGGACTTCAGTTTCGCAACAGTTGATTAATTCATTTTGAATCATTTTACTAGAGTACATTGCATTAGCGCATGCTGACTGGAGGTGTTTGCTGAGATTCTCATCTCCTGATTCGATACGAAAACGTACCAGTTCTCTTAAATTTCCTTCGTTTTGGGTTTGAATTTCCTTCATTAAGCTGCCATCATAGCGGTGGCCTGTTAGTGGGATGTTTTGTTTCCCCAGAAACAAAATACACTTGACCATGGAAGACAAAATTTTTCTGTTTTCTTCCACTTGCTTGAGGTGGCCTTTATCTTGTATATTTCTTACACTAAGTTGAGGAGACTGCACTCTTACCAGAAATTCTTTACCAGCTTCGACATCTTTCTTATGGTAAAGATGGTTTTCATGTTGTATTCGACAACCATCTTTGCCAAGCAGTTTTCGAAAATCGGTCTCAGGTTGTAAGGTATACACAAGATTCGATTCACAAGAATCGAACTTTTGAGTGAATTAAAGAAGCTGCTTTAGATATGCTAATTTCGGCATACGCGCTTAGTATAAATACCACGCAGCGTCATTAATGAAAAAGGGGAGGTTGTTAAGGTTGAAAAGGTGTTATCCTGCGCTAGTGCTTAGCGGGCCAGAAGTTTACATGGCAGTACTGCTGGTTTGACTTACTGTTCGTGAGTATAAAAATATATTGTTCTTGAAAGCTGTGTTTATACATTCCGTACAAGTAGTACGCATGCTTATTGCTGTAAAAGCCAATTATATGTGCAACGAATTCAATAAATATTGTTTCATGTATAAACTGTGTTTGCTTCAAATTCAAATAGAGTACCACTTCAAATTATATACACCCACGTCTGGGTAGAAGCAATATAGATTCTCTATACTGGCGCCCGAAATTATATATACCCTCGTAGTTAGCGTTAAATTTGTAACGAACAACATAATTGAAATTAAAAACTGTGTACTGTGTACTTATATTGATAAAATTGTTGCAAGTACTTATATACTGTTTAAAAATGAGTGTTGTAGAACAAAATCCTGCTGGAAATTTTCCTCGGGTAATTATGGTTCAGCAAATTGCGCCATTCGAAGCCACATTCAATGGCGGCCCCTCAAGCCAATTCCTAAAGAAAATTGAGCATTACTTTCAGCAACAATGCACCCCAGAGGGGGATAAACTTAAAATTGCTCTAGCCGCTTTAAGAGGTAGTGCATATCAGTGGTACACGTGTATGCAAAGCAGTAATCTGATTTTTGACTATTCGTCATTCAAGCAACAGTTTCTTAGCGTTTTTCCAAAGACCTTTAATCAAAGTGAAATTGAAGCGGAAATTTATTCGCTAAGGCAACGTGAAGGTCAGTCTGCGTTAGATTTTGCTACGGAAAAGATTTCCAAGTGTGAGGAATATTTAGAAGGGGTAACGGAAGCGATAATCTTAAAAATAGTTATCCAACGTTTGAAGCCAAGTGTTCAAGATTTTTTAGATAATCAAACAATTACAAGCAAGGTTACCCTCCTTCAAGCTTTAGCTAAACATGACAATAGGCATTTCTTCGCTACCCCGTACCGTCATTCAGGTACGAGAAGTTTTATACAGCAGCGCCAAAATTTTTCGCGAGTTTCAAACCAGCAGCGTAAGCAGTACCGCAGGCAAAATAATAGAAGCGCACGGCGTTATAATGAAATTAGTGCACTTAAAGTAAATAATATGGAAGCACCTTACTTGCACTGACAAGTTGATTCACATGATATGGTTCAACCTGTTGAAACTGTGTGGTCAAATGTATTATTTTGTCCGAGCAGTAATCATTATTTTGAGAATAGTGAAAGTCAGGGTATTTTTGTGGCTTATAAAGAAAGTGAGTCTAGCTGGAATGATGAGGTAATTCCAGTACAAATTTCTGAAAATAGTGCCGATAATAATGCTAGTGGTTTAGAAAATAAATCATCTGACACTTCTATTAATGCTATACCTGATATTATTAATGCTATACCTGATATTATTGATGCTATACCTGATATTTTAGATGATATTCACACATCTGTTAATGAAGGAAATTTAGTAGATGACGAAGTATGCGTTACGGAAGTTAGTGAATACTTATTAGTTGACGACAATAAAAATTCTTTAAACGATAGTAGGAACTCGCTAGGTAATGATGATATTATTTCAAGTTTCCATCCGAATGAGGATGCTGTAGGCCAGGTTGATAATATGGTTTTAAATAAAGTACATGAAAACCATACGGAGAGTCAGGATGAAAAGTTGACACAGAGTTATACTGTAAGTAGTTTAGCTGATGCTTCGGAAGTTATAGACGCAGGTTACATTAAAACGCACCAGTACGAAAAGCTTAATCTTCCTAAAACTGAAGCAGTGTTAAAGAATTTAAATGATAACGATTCTGATATCGCAAGTTTCAAAGAGACTTTTTCGTCAAAAGAGGATAAAACTAAAGTTAAGGGGGATAAAAAACGTGAAAAAGCGCCTTCAGGTTCCAGCATTAAAACTGCTAATACTGTGGTAATTAAGGCGGTAAACAAGAAGTCGTATAAGCACAAATACGAAAAGCAGAGTCAGGTTGTTGAAAAAATAGAATCTGCATTAAAATTTAATACCGATACAAGCAAAAGTACGAAGAAAGGTAAAGTGTGCACTACAAAAACTCCATCAGAGGAGGAATGCATCGCTGATAAGGTACACAAGGTTATCAAAAGGAAGAATGACAATTTTAAAGCTCCTTTGCATAAGTACAGGAAGCGCAAGATTTCTGCCGCCCAGCAAGGTTGGCCTCCTCCCAAGAGACCTCCTGTCCATCGTCAAGCCGGACCAGCGCCTCAGGACCTACGACCTGCTGCACGAAGGATGACCACACGGTCAACGAATACCTTTACTAGGACTGCGACCATCAAGAGAGGTTCCACGGATTGGACAGACTGGTGCAAGGAAGTTGCTGCATTCATGAGGAACAAGTCTTGTATCAACTTTCTTATTCTAACTCCCACCCTTTAATAAAACCGAACCAAATTGGTTTGAAATTTCCCATTATATATACTGTGTAAACATTTTGAGGGGAAGGGGTGAGCCACTGAAAAAAAAACGGCATACTGTTGTTTCATAAATTTTTGAAGGGGACATGTAGTGACTAGGAAAAAAATACATACTGCACAATATACCAATTAACCACTAATGTACTAACTTCACAAATCATAACACATGTGCATTACTAATTGGGGAAGAGCTGATACAAACAGTCAAGGAATGTTATGCTGTGCAATTGTGTTGACACTTTTAGCTAAAATAAGTCTTTTAGGGCGCAGTTGGCCAGCCCAGTATCCGCAACTCTGCAAACCCACTGTTTGATGGTGTCACCTGGACCCTTCGGGGTTAGTTTTGTAAAATGGTAGTGGCGTTTTTCCTCCACACAACGTGTGGAAGGTTTTTTGGCTTTGCCACCCATTATGTAAAAAGTCAGACCAGCACGCGTTTTCAATTAGTTAACTGAAGCCGTTCAGACCTCAGTTACCTAATTTTTTTTTTTCGAGGGAGGCCAGTGTAAGGTATACACAAGATTCGATTCACAAGAATCGAACTTTTGAGTGAATTAAAGAAGCTGCTTTAGATATGCTAATTTCGGCATACGCGCTTAGTATAAATACCACGCAGCGTCATTAATGAAAAAGGGGAGGTTGTTAAGGTTGAAAAGGTGTTATCCTGCGCTAGTGCTTAGCGGGCCAGAAGTTTACATGGCAGTACTGCTGGTTTGACTTACTGTTCGTGAGTATAAAAATATATTGTTCTTGAAAGCTGTGTTTATACATTCCGTACAAGTAGTACGCATGCTTATTGCTGTAAAAGCCAATTATATGTGCAACGAATTCAATAAATATTGTTTCATGTATAAACTGTGTTTGCTTCAAATTCAAATAGAGTACCACTTCAAATTATATACACCCACGTCTGGGTAGAAGTGAGTATAGATTCTCTATAAGGTTTTACCACTAACTTTTGCAAATTTACCCCTCCAGCAGTCAAACTTGATAAAAATAATGGGCAATAGCGTCAATAAAGCCCTTGCTGTGACTTTGAAAAGACGAGCCAAGGAAACTTTGCAAATAGTTCTAGATTAGGCCGGCGATTCTAGATCTTCCCCCTACTGCCTTTTTGTACAGACGGTGGAAAGTTATATCCTTGAAGTGGATTTAAAGGATGTAGCAGTATCATTTCTTTAGTAAAATCATCCAGCTTACCTGCCTTTTTGATAAATTCACCAATATCACATTCATTGGTTGATGTGGTCGGAACATCGGCACTACTTATTCTGGAGCGACTTTCAAATCTAACGGACTTTTCGGTAGCTCCCTCAAACAATACTTTTTGGGCAACTTCTGGTTGGGTTTCTACATTTGAAACTGTTAAAAAAGAAACTTGATCCATTTGACTGTCATCTTTCGATGTTGGCGTTGATTTTGTTAACCTCTGGCTAAAAAAGCTTTTCATAGTGCTTTGTTTCCTTTTTGCAGTAGTTTTATCCCCCTGAAAGTTAAATTTCACCATTAAACGCCGTTTGGAAGTGTGTTAAAATCAGGTTGCAAGATTCCACCACACGAAAAAACATGTTAAAGGAAAGCATTTAAAAACAATCGTACTAAGGGTAGTAGGGTACTTTGTACATAAACCATCAAACCCAACAAATGACAGTCTGAAAAACACACACATGCACTTTGCAATTCTCAAACAGACCCGTTATTCAATAACCACAAGTCAACAAACACTGAACCTGTCTCTGTGTCACTCACGATGTGCAACGGCAGGGACAGGGATCTTGGCGCGACTGGTGATGGGGCGCCGCGATCGCGTATTTATTTCTGTACACTAGACTCGACCGTCAAGCGAAATGCACTGCACTGGCGCACTTCTAATCGACAAGAACTTTTAAACTTAACGATTCTTTCAACAAAACTTGGCACTAGCGCTACATATTATTTGTTACTTTATTTTCTTTGCTTCTTGTAATCTTGAGTCCTTTCTTTAAATTAAAAAACACAGTTAATCAGAATTCAACTTTTTGTATCATGTCTAGCGTATGTTTAAAATTGAAACTTTATTTGCTATCTTTATGAACTGAAGAATTGAGAAGGTTTATTTCTGAAGAAGGGAAATAAGTGGCGGAAAGAAACTACTTATTAAATTAATCATAAAAATGTCTTAAAAGGAAACCAATATTCAAAAGCAGAAGATGTCAAAGCTGATGTGACGATAGCTGTGAAGGACATCTGAAAAAATGAATTGGAAATCGCGATTTCATAATTATACAGCCTCTGAAATAAATGTGTAAAAAGCCAAGACCATTATTTTGAAAAATATTACTAATAGTTACATGTAAGTGTTGTATTTTATAAAATAAAAAATTAGCCCTAGAAATTTTTGATCGTATTTTGTATATGTCTATCAGAACAGTCTCTTACACTAAGGAAAATCTTAATAGTGCTAAATCTAGTGTTAATTAATGCATTTTCTTTCTCAGGGCTTCGATACGTCATCCTTAACCCTTATGTGGTGCTTCTATGTATTGGGCCATCATCCAGAAATACAGGAAAAAGGATACGAAGAAATTGAATCTGTGATTCCGGTTGGAGACGTGACTTACGACGATCTGAGCAAGTTGAAGTACTTGGATTGTATCCTAAAGGTAAAACGCATGTTTCTGAAAAAAAAAGAATTAGTTCCCTTCCCAAAGTAGAAAACTATTAATAAAATATTTCACAAGTAGATAGTTCGTTAAAGCTGCTGTGTACAAATCCTATTGGATGAGATAGTATTCCCTATTGGATTAGCTCCCCTCAATGTTATCCTATGTAGAAAATGTGTCAACTATTTACAGCTACATATATGCTGATAATCCGATAAAAATGGTATTTTCAGATAGCCTGAACTTTTCTGCCCCTTGCAGCAGGTTTCGATTGATAAATTTCGTCCCCCAAAGGAATTAATGAGTGTTTAAAACACACTGTACCAGATTTTTCCCCGAATAATTTAAATTTTAAAGTATTATTTGCATTAAAAAACGAAAAAATGAACTAGGGTGTAAAATTTCTTTCTCTATTACAGCATACATTAAAAAAAATATTTCGATTCACGTGGGCAATCCTTGGACACATTTTCTCCATAGGTTAACATTGATGCGAGCGAATCCACAGCAGCCCTAATGCTTGCTTTAATCTCATAGAGACACATCATCAAAATAAATCTTTCGTTCTTTTTTTACCGTCTAAATTTCACTCCAAATTACGCAGTTAATCATAAATATTATCGGATTATGCTTCTAGTCCCAACGTTTTTAAAAAAAAAGTATAAATTTTTCACAGTAAGAGATTTATTAGTTCCTGAAAATTGGAACCTTCTGGACAGGGAAATATGTGTGTAAGTAAATCAATTGTTACATACATATTTCCTTGGATGTGTGGTAATGGGCGGGAATGCAGACAGATAAATTTAAATAGTTTGCCTTTAGAGTTCGTAACATTTCTTTATAAATAATGTAGTATATTTTTAAACAATTAGGTAGCTAACATTACATGAAAAATAAGTATGGGACATTTGACACCCGAGAAAAACATTAAAAAATTTTCATTTTGAATCTTCTTAGCTCTCAAGTTCCTGTCAAGTTCCTGCAAAATGATTATAACAAGAAAGAAATAGATATTACCTTTATGTATTAAAATTCAATATAAGCACTAAAGTGCAATATGTGCTTATATTAAGTTTGTAGGAGAAACCTCTATAACAGGGGTTGGCAACGTGGTGCTCTCGGGCACCAAAGTGCCCGCGAGACAATTTTAGGGTGTCCACCGTTCAAATTTCGAAAATTTTTAGATATTTGAACAACAAACGCTCGTATTTGTAACGAATAATTGTAGAAAAAAAATAAAAAATTGCAAAGCTGTAAAAATCAAAAACTGATCAGCCTGATCTCTCGACAGCGCTGTTCTCCCCTTGCTTCTATGATAAGTACGATAAATGCGTTAAAAGATAAATTGTCGCTCTGGAAATCACATATTGAGAAAGATAATTTATCACATTTCCCAAATTTAAAATTAGAAAATTATTGCGATGGAAATGCTATCACATATTAGTTTGTCAAACATTTTGTTTCCTTATTGGAAGAATTTAATACCAATAATTTATGCTTGTGGATCTTTGTTTTCTAATATGAAATACTTAAAATCAAGCCCCACTGACACTTACTTGGACCAATGCCTGAGAACTATGAATTCAACTTATATGCTCCATTACAACGAGTTGGCCGCAGATGCGTTTTGCAATGTCATATATTGCATTATCAATTTTAAGATTATTTTGTTTAAATTAGAATTTGAGTTTATGTATTAATAATTTATGTCGCCTTAATATTTTCATGTTTAAATATCAACCCCTCCCCCCTTCCCCCTCTTCACCCAGTGGTGCCCGCCGAACTCTCGCATTTCTGAAATATCCCCTCCTAGTTAAAAAGGTTGCCGACCCCGGATCTATAACATTTGACATCGATTTTCCAATGAAGGGAGAAATTCGTCACCATTTAAAATGTTTATTCATTTAGGGTTTATTTGCCTGTGTCGCTTATTATAAAATGATATCATCAAATAAAATGATTTTCACAACAGCAAAAATCTATTACAGTAAAAGCCCTTATTAGCAGACAACCGTGGGGAAATGAAAAAATGTTCCTAACAAAGGAAAAGTATTCTTGTAGGATTTGTACCAAGAACCTGAAGAGAATGTTCGTAGAAGTCTCCTCTATATATAACAGTCATACCGTCACCGGTTTATCAGCTAACGGGAGGACGATGATTTCTTTTCTTTTTATGTACGTGATAAGAATGGATACTTTGGAACCTCAAAGTGCGTTCGTACTGGGGTTTTATACCATCTCGTATGTTATAGCGTGTGAAAAGCATTTAGTAGCTACGCTCTTTTTATCGAGGTATTATTATGAGTGCGCTAAAGAGAATTTTGCTTCTTCGGGGTGTCTGTTTTGTACGCTGCAGAAAAAAGCTAAAAATTAGAATTGAAAATAATTTTATAAGCATTAGTATTAAGGGAATGCTTAAAAGAACATCAAGGAGGGAAAAGCAATTTTAACGCTCTTAAGTTACCGGTTTGTATTTAAAAACTTGGAACAATATAATTCCGATTTCAAAAAAATGTTTTGCATCAGAAATTCAAATATCAATATTTTCGTTATTGTCCCTCAAATGAAAAGTGACCAGTACTATTAAAATTGACGAAGAGGAGAAGTTTCGGAGGCTAAAAAATTGGAATTAAACGTTTTCAAGGAAAAAATTAAATATTTTTATGAGTAATATTATTAAATGTGCACCATATTTGCTTTTCTCGAATATGCGCAGTTTTAGAAAATGCTTATTATAAAATTACATACAATTAACAAACATAATAGTGTAAGATAGTTGTGAATAATATTGTCTGATGTATGCAGAGAATATTGTATTTTTGTAAACAACTAGAAAAGTAGCAAAAGTTCTCTATTCCTGCGTAAAGGAATTTCATATTCTAAGTATATTTTAAACAATTCGGATCATCCAACCTGGGTGCTTTAAAAAATTTTCACTGTCTTCAAAATGCAGTTTGTTTTCCTCTCTTTTTGTATGGCAGTTTACCTAAATTAGAACAAACAATGTTTGAGGATATTGTTAGTATTTATAGAATAAGCCATCCATACGTATTTTGACAATCCTTAGTCATTTAGACTGGGTGAAGATCAAAACCTCAGCGACGAAAATTCCCCAATATTGTAAAATTTCGGTAAAAAAAAAATTTCAAATAATTTTAGTTGAAAATTAAGGATTTCAACTCATTTTTCAAACATACATTAACTGAAACCAGTTCTGCTCAGAATAGTTTGATTTTTATTTTCTACTCCTTAAATTTTCTTTCTTCTCATCCTATAGTTTTATGTTTTTACAGGAAACTCTACGGCTGTATCCGACGGTGCCTTTCTTCTCAAGGAAGCCAAACAAGGACATCCAGTGTGGTATGAAATATATTTTTCAGTTAAGGGCCACACAAAACTATTCTGAAACAAAAAAATACTTTTTCTTAGAAAGGAGATTTTGAACTCCTATTTTAGAAAGCGTAAACAGACAATAAAATTTTAAAAAGGGAAAAAAAAGAATATCCTATAATACACCTACTATTCCCCTAGATTCCCAGTTTCCATTGTAAAAGATATCAGCACGTAGTGCGTCACATAAATTAATTATCTGTGAAAGGGAAAACCGTCCCTTCCAAAGGCAAGCGGCAAAATTGGCTGAAAACACCTGATAGATGGGGAAAACGAGAAGTTTTTTACCTAATAATAAAAAGTTTAACTACTGAATATATTAACAATTGAATAAATATGAATAGTCAATGCTTATATATTACTTTCACAATATTAAAAATCTAAATAATAATCCGTATTCTCCAGGTTTATAATATTATGCATCTTCCCATAAGGCTTTGTGAACCACAGAATGGGAGTTGGCTGGCAGTTGGTTCTGCAGGCCTGGTAAATGAGGGTATTGCTCCTCCAGCAAATTTATTTATTTTCAAAGACCAGATATTATTAGCCTCCTGACCGTTATTACAGCAAAGTTTTCTAAACACGATACTTTTCATGGAACTGCAAACCACTGTTTGTACCCTAACAGCAAAATTCTTCTGGCTCATATTATCATAAAGCGTTCGAAATCGACGAAGTCATAGATTTTCCCCGTATAAATTGGCTAATACGTTTGTAGATTAGAATTTCTTTTTATAACTTAAAGAAAATATAACCCTGATTCACCGGACAGTACCAAGATTTTCATATCATATGCTGTACAAAACAAGGAATTAAGGGTTGCATTAGAAGCAACTTGTTTCTTGATAAATGTAATACTACCCATATGTCTCATTTACAAGTGTTTAACACGTTTATAATACCCCAGCACTACCGCCACATAGCTATCAGTCGAATGGTTTCTCATTCGAGATGCTGAGTGTACTACGAAATTAGTTCATTGCATTATGAGAGTTGTTCACCATAGTATGAGAGGCTGGTTGAACAGAGGTCCCCAAAATGTACGCACAGTCTATTCAGCTTTAGTAAAAGGTTTCCGATATTGCAAGTTTCCACCGAAAAATTCACTGAAAGTTCTAATACTCGAAATCTCGACTACGGAAGGTATCCATATGTATTGGAATGCAAAGCGCAAGTAGCAAAAAGTGCATCTCAGTATATGTGGTAAATAATTTTGTTTTCCTCTTTCAGGGAAATACACAGTTCCGAAGGGAGTAGAGGTAGTTTTCTCTAGTTTCATGTTACACAGAAATCCGCATATCTACCCTCGTCCAGAGAAGTTTGATCCGGAACGGTTTTCTGAAACGTCCTCAATTCGACCTTCGTCCTACATCCCCTTCGCTGAGGGATATCGATATTGCATTGGTAAGAAAGCTTTACAAGTTACAAGCCGGATATTTTACTGATTTAAAAAATTATCAGTATTAATATGAATGATAAGATATTTATGTGAATGAGTATTTATGTGTATGAGAAGATATATGCGTTTTTAACAGAAATATAAAGCAATCGTGTGATGTTACAAAAATAAAGTTTCGCTGTGGAATTATCGATATCAGAAACTTTTGTTTCAGGATATGGTAACAAGAACATAACAATTCAATATCTAAAATTTTCGCTACTTTTGCGGCAATGTATATTTTCCACATGTACTCCAGGATTAAAGTATTTAAAGAAAAACTCAGTTATTCGTTAGTATTACAATATAGTTCATTTAAGGCTGTTGTGTACTAAACCTATTGAATTCGCCATCCTCAATATTCACCAATGGCAAAATATGTCTACTATTTACAGCTACATAAATGCTGATTATGCGAAAAAAGATTGTTTTTTTGCTAGTCTAAAGTTTTCTGAACATTGCAACTGGATTCATTGTATAATTTTCCTCCACGAAAGGAATTGATGTGTTTACAGTACAATATACATGATATTTTACCCCGAATAATTTCAGTTTTATAATATTACTTGCCTTTTTCAAAAAAACAAATGCCCCTAATTGTAAAATTTCATTCTCTATTACGGAATATTTTTTTTTAAATCTTTAAATCCAAGTCGACAATCCTTGGACAAATTTTCTCCATAGGTTAACTTTGAGTGAATACAATAGGGTTAGTATACAGCAGCCTTAAGCAATCCTAATGAATTTATGGAGATCACACCATAAAAGAATATTATTACACTGCTGGCCACTGTAAATGCAACACCCTGAAGGAAACATGCAAATAACATGAAATTTACAACATGCATTAGCGGAGGTGAGATATGCAAATGATTAGAATTTCAGCGAAGACGCACATCACGCGCGCCTGTGGCGCCACTTCAAAGCGCTATTTAAGGCTTGGAGATTTCGACGATTTCAAGTTCGGCAATTGTGTTTTTCTTGTGGTTTAAAAAAAAAGATCAATTATGCCTCGTCGAAAACAGCGATCATCTTTTGATCAAGTATCCGAGTTCGACAGAGGAAGGATAGTGGCCTACCGAGATTGTGGATTATCTATCAGGGAAATCGGTAGTCGTGTTGGACGAAACCAAACAACTGTAATGCGGATATGTGATCGTTGGATGCAGGAGGGTACGACGGACCGGCGTGTTCGATCGCATCCACCACAGCGCACCACTTCACGTGATGACAGGCAAATTGTGCGCATGGCAGTGACGGATCGCTCAGTCACATCACGAACCATAGCACAGCACATGCAGTCTGTAACGCATCATCCAGTGTCTGCGCGTACCATTCGACGCCGTTTACAGCAGAGTGGTCTGTCCGCAAGACGTCCATTGCTTTGTCTACCCTTGACGCAGAACCACAGACGTCTCCGCCGCCAATGGTGCGATGACAGAAGGATGTGGACGGCAGAATGTAATAAAATTGTCTTTACTGACGAGTCACGCTTCCGTCTGCAACACCACGATGGTCGCATTCGAGTCTGGAAACACCGTGAAGAGAGGATGCTGAACAGCTGCGTTATGCACCGCCACACTGGTCCTGCACCGGGTATTATGGTATGGGGCGGTGTTGGATATCACTCTCGCACACCTCTAGTACGCATTGCCGGTACTTTAAACAGCCAGCGCTACATCTCCGAGGTGTTGGAGCCAGTTGTCCTTCCTTACCTTCAGGGCTTGCCCACAGCCATATTTCAACAGGATAATGCGCGACCACACGTGGCACGCATTGTCCAACGGTTCTTCGTCAATCGCCAGATTAAATTGCTTCCCTGGCCGCCTCGCTCTCCGGATCTTTCGCCGATAGAAAACATGTGGTCCATGGTTGCTCTACAATTGACCCAGATTCCATCCCCAGCTGCCACAGCAGATCAACTTTGGCAACGTGTGGAAGCTGCTTGGTCTGCTGTACCCCAAGAACTCATCCAAAGTCTCTTTGAATCAATACCGAGGCGTGTGGCAGCGGTGATCTCCAACAATGGCGGCTACTCTGGCTACTGATTTTGGCAGGAACCACACTTCACAGAAGTCTATAAGTTTAATCATTTGATACTTGGTCAACATGTCATCTACAAAATAAATTTTGTTGTGATATCTCTTGTCTTTAGCTGAAATAAACACGTAGAGTTTATTTCAGCTAAAAAAGTTTTTTTTGTGCTTTATTTCAATCAGAATTGCAAAGAATTTAAAATATAGTATATTTTGTAATAGGAATATATTTTTCGATAAGTATTCTTACTTATATATATATATATATATATATATATATATATATATATATATATATATATATATATATATATATATATATATATATATATATATATATATATAAGAAATAGATGAAAGAGAATACCAGTAATAGCTCTAAAGCTACTTGCAGCCAGGAACAAATAACATGAAAAGAAAAGTATGAAAGAGGTTTTAGACAGCATCTCTTCATCAGCGGTGTCAATACTGTCTAAAAACCAATGGATTGTTTCCGATGAGTATGATCTATACAATAAACACACTCAAACACCGTACAATCCATGAAAAACAGAAGAATTGATGAAAAATTGAAATAAGAGTTACTTAACCAAAGGACACCAAGCCTGGCGCTAGACAGAGTGGAAGTTAAGAACATGTAACTGCAAGATGACTGACGTCACAAAACTTGCAACCATGGAGATACTCAGTTAATGACTTACAATGGTTACTGTATTTTAGGACTATTAATCCATTATTAATTTAGTTTTTAATTATTACTACTAAGAGTTATTTTTATTATTATTTTTATTTTTACTTATAATTTTTATTTTATTTTTTATTTTTAGTAGTTATTTTTTCTAATTTTTCTTATTGTTATGTTTAACTTATTAATAGCAACAGAACAAACTATTCATTAAAACTAAAACAACCAATTATGTTTTTGGATAGACTTTCGGGGTAATTATTCCGTGTTAGCACAGCTTTCAAGTCTAAAATATGCTTATTCCTATTGTCTTTAGAGCATAGCCTATTTATATGAACTAACTGATTTACAATAATGTTATTAAAAACAGATTTATGTAAACAGGTTAGATAATTTTGAAATTTAACAATATTAAAATTATAGTCAGATCTTTTGTCGTATAAGTCAAAAGAAAATGTATGTATGCATATATAAATGTCTTTGAAATACCTATAAAAATATGTCTTCCTTGTAATACTATATGTCGTTATTTCCGGTTTCTTTGCAGGGAGGAGGTTTGCCATGATGCAGATGAAAGTTCTGTTGGTGCATGTTCTTCGACGTTTCAAAATCATGGCGTTGAATAAAATAGAGGACAGTGATTTCGACTTTGAAATTGTTTTGAATACAACAAAACCTTTTCGCGTGCTTTTCACAGATCGTCAAAGTCCCAATTCTTTAGACTTAAGAGACTGAATTTTAAAGTATAATACATCCCTGATTCAAAGAATAAATAAGTATCAATTGTTCATAAGGTTTTTCTGAAAATCTTTAATTGTTTATGATAAGAATTATTTTGTTCTTCGAGAAAAAGGGATTTTTATGTTATGGCAGTAGATCCATGATAAATTATTAATTACCTCCGCCGCATACTTACGTGTCAAGATCTTAAGAGAATCTGCCAATGGCTGGCCAATGGCTTACAAAATATGGTCTTGACCCTGCATAATTCATATAAGCGGAATGTCATGTAACGTACACCATAACTAGAAAATTAAATTCTTTTTAATTGGCTTCATGAAAGTAACTTATTTCCTTAGAGAGTCTCGGTTTCACCCTCTTCTCAAGACGTTGAGCAGAAATGTCAAAAGATAGATGAAACACCAAATTAAATGAAAGTTTAGATCTTATTTATAGATTTCTTCTCTTGATCGTAATATTATCGTACTCTAAATTGTTATCCAAAGATCTGCTGATGAATTAAACACCTATTTTTGGACAGTTTTGCATTTGTAGGGATTAGGCCGTAAGTTTTTATTTACATCAAAAGGTTATTATGACGCTACACTTATTTTTGAGAACAGAATGCTTTTGTAAAAATTTCTGCCATCAGTATAAAAACTGCTGAAACATATCCAGTTATAAGAAAAAAGAAAGCACCAGAAATGTCGTCTAGTGTCAAATGTTTGATGGGAGAGTCTGATTCTTGTGGTGAAATCAATTTAAGTTCTGTAAAGAATTCCTCTTCTCTGAGTATTTTTAGATATAAACCTCCTGCAACAATCCGATGAATCATGCTATTCAATTTCTTCATCGAACAAAATCTGTCTGAAACTGGTAAACCAATCCTGCTGAAGAAGAAAGCATCCTGGGAGATAAGGTAATTCCTCTTAAGATGACTAAGAAAAATTCTCCCACCAAAGAAAGCTTTTTTGTATGTAGGGTCTCTTAAAAATTCTTCAGTATCCATAGACTGGTTTATACCTCGCATCAAGCACTTTCCAATACCTTGAAGAGACTCATCACTTGAGTGAATCAGGATCTGATGTAAATAACCCCCTTTGTAAGAAAGACACCGAAATGAATCTTTCATCACAGCTTTAGATAAGTCCGATATATCGCGGATTCCGGTCAGAGATGGAACGGACAGAAAAGCTAGAAGAGTAGCTTTGTAACTGGAGGTTATGATAAGGATTCCCAAGGTCCAAGAAAACACGAGGAATCGAAGGCTAGGTGTTTCCATCCTGTAATTCATTGACTGCTCAAGCAAACTTCCAAACACGTTTAAAAGAACTTCTCCGTAGTTCCGTTTTCTTCTCAAAAGAATGTAAAGAAATAAGGATACAACAGCCAAACTTACCAACAGCATAATCCATAACTTATATGAAAATGGGTGAAAGATGGCAAAACTTTTAGGTAGTGGCTGAGGCTTATCTGTCACGAATGTAATATCAGTGAAGTGATATGGATAGCTGAATCTGACTGCACTTCGTCTGGCTTCGGTCTCTACAATGCCTCCCACGGCTAAATCTGACTCGCCTCGTCTCAACATCCCGATCATGCCAGACCAGTTACCATCAGGCAGCATGGCTCCAAATTCATCGTCTTGTGGCGTGACAATTTCGTAAGCTACTCCAAGCGCTTGAGAAAGTATACGAATTAGTTGAGAATCATAAACATGAATAACAGAGCCGTTTTTGGTTTCTGCAATGTACGGTTGCAATTTTGGAGAAAAAGTGGAGGCAAATTTCAATGTTTCAGGTAATTTACATATCTTCATCATCAAGTGATTTATATTATAAGATATCTTTTCCCGAAGATGCCTTAACACTGACAATACATAAGACAAATATTTTGGAGTATCTGTTAACTGAAATGTTTCTAGTCTGAGTTACTAATTTTACCAAATTTATGTTCAAACAAGAAATTGTATAGAAAATATAACTCACAGGAAGGACTTTTCAGCTAATGTACATAGATAATGTGCATCACTTGAAAAAATTAAAGCATGAAAGTTTATTAGCGAAAGATATCCAAAAATGTTTTTTCATCCCATCTGTTTAATTATTTGAATACTTTAAATGGCTTTTACAAGATACTTTTCACTCTTTATGGTACTTTTCACAAAATAGTAGTATTAAATCAAGCTTATTGCAGATTCCCTATAAATTTAAATAAATAAATAACCAATGGGTAGTGTAAACTGGCAGTATAATTAGAAATTAATTAAACTCACTCATAAATGATTGAACTTATGTCGGCCCTTTAAGGAAGATTTTCAGTCATTGTTCATACTGTACAATATCGTAATCCACAATATGCTCAGCATTTATTGGTCCGACTCGATTGTAATGTACTAAATATAAAGCATGCTTATCGTCTCCATCCTATTTTGTAGTATTGGCACAGATTCAGGACCATCTGTTCACAGCGTTAGAATTTTTTTGAATTTCTCTTCTTTAAAGATTGTATTCACCGAATGGAATTCCTCACCGATCCACTCAAGTTTAATTCTATTTTAACGATAACAAGCGTTTTAATATCCTCAGGAAGCTTACTTTTCCTTAGGAAGCTTTACTTTTTCTTAAACTCGAAGTTTAATAGAACTTTTGATTGGAAATTTTAAATTTTTTCTACGATTCAAGGAAAACAGTCCGGCACTCAGCAAGTCCAGAAACGTGAAGCAACTGAGATGCACATAAAAGGTTGGAAAATTTTCAAGTCCATTCCGTTTTGGGTGCGGACTAAAATGTCATCCAAACACGGTGCCAAACAGACTGATGTCGATAAAGTAAACATAGGGACTTAAAATATTTGCTATGATGTTTATATTAAGATATTGATTATTATTATAATGAGCAAATTTATTTGCTAACATTGGACGAAAGTTATTTCATTTGTTTCACTGGAACCTTTATAAGTAAAAATAGTTTACTTAATAAATATTTATAAAAAGGGGAATATTAAATAAACCAGATATTTTTCACAGGTTAGGCTATTGCTTTTTCATACAAGAGAGTAAGTAGGTACTTTTATTACGTTTGCTGAAACAAATAGTTTTATCGACGAGTGTCTTTAAAACAGAGCACACGACCTCGTTAATAACCGTATTACAACTGCAAGACCCTTATTTCCTCAGTTTTGATCATCGTTAAAGCTATGTCAATAATTGTTTAAAATGAAAATTTTTAGAAAAGGTTATTTCAAGCAATTCCAGACTCGAAAGTTTTGTAGGTATTGAAACAGTATTAACTTTTTTCCCTTCTCTTCCAGTTTTAATTTTTTGTTAAACTGTAACAATGTAACATTTCGAGAATTATTGCACTAAGAAATGACGTTGTTTAATAGTCGACAGGTAATGTTGCTGTGTTTTTCTAAGCTAACGGTGGAAGTTAAAATTTATTTTCTTTTACTTTTCATCATAGAGATACGAAATTTTGTACATATATACATTTCAATATAACTGTATAGAATACCTAAAAAGAAATTTCCAATTTTATTACAATTTTAAGGTTTTTAAAAATTTCAAATTTATATACAAATTTTTAAAATGCTCCTTTCTACATAATTTTTGAGATATTTTCTCGATTTTGCATTTTAATCACTTTATACTGTATAATAAAGAAATCTGTGCATCAATTATTTAATCCCTTGAGTAGTTAATTTTTGAGAGATTTTGTTTCTGAATTCCATCCCGATTTTCATAAAATTTTGCCTTTTAAAAAGTTATAAATCAAATTTAATTACCTTATTGAAATTGAATTGTAAAATGCATGCCCAGTTTTTTTGTAAACAGTATCAGGATTCTTCCTTATCAATTTCACGAATTTTGAACAAAAACTAAGTTGCATGAGAAATTTAAAATTCTAAAACTCTTGAAAAATCTGTTTTGAGAAAAACAGATTTAAATTTTATTACTACACTTAACCTTTATAAATTACTTCGTAGAAGCTTCATAAATGATTTTTTCTTGAAAAAACTATTTTGGTACTAGTAATTTACAGAAATGTATTTTTTTTACAATGACATAATCAATATTACAATGCAAAATTTGCTCAAATAAAGGTCCACCGTCCCCTTTTAATGAATTTGAAATTCACACTCTGAAAAAAAAAGTAGTATGAGATAAGCATTCTTTTATAACACTTTAAAAAAAAAAACTGTTCATTTATTCTGTTTGTATATTGGATCTCCTTTTGACGTTACATCAGACGACATAATATAGAAATCGTGAATTTTTTTAATGATGTGTTTCGAAATGTTCTTAAGGCTGCTGTGTACTAATGCTATTGGATTCGCGCACATCAATGTTAACCTAAGGGCAAATTTCGTCCAAGGATTTCCAACTTGGATTTAAAGTTCTTTTTAAACTGTACTCTGTAAAAGATAAAGAAATTTTTCACTTCGGGGAATTTTTTGTTTTTAAAAAATATTGCAATTAATTTTTTTAAATTTAAATTATTCGGTTAAAATATCTGGTCTAGTGTGTTTTAAACCTTTGGTGGACGAAATTTATAAAAAGATCCCTGTTGCAAGGTGCATAAAAGTTAAGGCTATCTGAAAATACAATTTTTATTGGATAATCAGCATTTATGTAGCTGTAAATAGCTGATAAATTTTCTCCATAGGTTAACAATGAGGTGAGCAAATCCAGTAGGGTTAGTACACAGTATACTTAAATCATATAGACAGTGACACACAGGTACTAAATTAATACATATTTTATTGCATGAGAAAATTTTGACACATTTTATTTGTACTGCGTCACATTAACAAGTGCATCAAAGAGATTCTTTGATATTTCTTGCAACAAAATTTAAATATTTATTTTCTCTTCTTCATTGGAAACAGTTTGTATTCCCTGAGGGGATCTAAGATGAGAATGACGACTTGCTTCGTGTTCCTCAGGATTGCAGCAGGATTGTACCATTGGAGTTATGTCTGAGGCTGTGACTAGTCAGATTGCCCTTTGTATGTCTTTTCCCGAATGATAATTGACAAAAACTTAAGACGATGAAATGATGACTGGTGTGTATTTTAATAAAATGAAGGGCAAATTGTTCAGAAAAGTTCAGATATTTGATGCTGTACGATCCCATCAGGGAATACAAGCTAAAGTTTGTATTCTCTGAAGGGATCTGAAATGAGAATGACGACTTGATGTGTGTTCCTCAGGCTCGCAGCAGGATTGTACCATTGGAGTTAAGTCTGAGGCTATGACAAGTCACACTTCTCTTAGAATTTCTTTTCCCGAATTTCAATTGACAAAAACTTAAGGCCGATGAAATGATGACTGCCATGTACTAAAATAAAATGAAGGACAGATTGTTCAGAAAAGTTCAGGTATTTGAAGCTGTACGATCCCATCAGGGAATACGAGATGAAGTTTGTATTCCCTGAAGGGATCTGAGATGATAATGACGACTTGCTGTGTGTTCCTCAGGTTCGTAGCAGGATTGTACCATTGTAGTTAAGAGTGAGGCTATGACTAGTCAGATTGCCCTTAGTATTTATTGTCCCGAATGGTAATTGAAAAAAACTTGAGACGATGAAATGATGACTGCTGTGTATTTTAATAAAATAAAGGACAAATTGTTCAGAAAAGTTCAGATATTTAATGCTGTACGATCCCGTCAGGGAATACAAGCTAAAGTTTGTATTCCCTGAAGGGATCTGAAATAAGAATGACGACTTGCTGTGTGTTCCTCAAGTTCGTAGCAGGATTGTACCATTGTAGTTAAGAGTGAGGCTATGACTAGTCAGATTGCCCTTAGTATTTCTTGTCCCGAATGGTAATTGACAAAAACTTGAGTTCGATGAAATGATGACTGCCGTGTATTAAAATTAAATGAAGGACAGATTGTTCAGAAAAGTCCAGGTATATGAAGCTTTACGATAATGTGCTCCTTATATATGTTAGGAAAATGATCTAACTAACATATCTGATATAATACTTCTAAATTGAAGAGTTTGTTGCAAAAAGGAGGTAACTCCAATTTTTCATGTTTTCGAAAAACCATAAAAAACATTTGAAAATTCATAATTCTAAGTTGTGTGAGAATATTCTTTTTGATAAATTTTCTAGATTGTTGTTACATATTACGACAATATTTACACTCAAAAATATATCATCTAGGTGACGTGGCACACGTCGCACCTCTGCTAGAAGTGTGTTACATCTCAAAATAACCATATTTTCAGGAAGAGCTAAAGAAGATATACGTCGAAATTTCATTTATTGTTTTATGAATGTCTATGATACTATTGGGGAAACTTATTGTTCGAATAACTTCAGCAGGCAAAACTGTATAATATTAAAGTTGTCTTAAATTTTTAAAGCATGATTTTGAATTCTAATTACAAGATATAACCCTATTCTGGTAACCTCAATTTATCAACATGGACTGAAAAGCTTGTGGGAATACTGTCATTTCTCTATGCTAATGCACAATCTTTCTAAACTTTTCCCAATACAAATAAAAAACCTTTATAACATGAACAGAAGGTTAGAAAAAAATACACATTTATTTTCCAAATAAAATTTATTGAGCATTTTTATTGCAGAATATTTTAATACCACAACATTAGGCACTGACAAAAATCTTATTTTCAGTCTTCGCACATGAGCAAGTTCCCCCTCCTAATTGTTGAAGAGGGTAATAAGTGCCATCTAGGAGATTGTGTTGGTACTAGGCTTATAACATTATTCGAGTATGAGAAGCACTTCTTATTGAGCACTGGGGTGCGATAATCTCAAAATCGAAAATTTCGGAGCTGTAACACTCTTCTGGCATAGGTGCGACTTGTGATATTTGGAGTCTGCCTTTTTCTTGCCAGGAAGTGAATGTTCTGTCTACTTTTAGGGAAAAGGTTTCGCAAAAAATACAATCTTCTATCATAATATTTAACGAAAACTTCAATTGAATTGCAGCATAACTTTTGGCTTTGCAAGCAGAAAATTGCATTTTTCAATCGTCACATTCCCCCCTGTGTAATGTCTGGCTCATGTGGTGCATTGTCTGGTTGTAGTCCGTCCTAAAACAACATTTACGGACGTTTTTACGGGCTAGTTCCATTACGTATTTATATTTTGCTATGAAATAATATAATATACTAGCTGAATACCCGTGCTTCGCTATGGAGTACATTCAAATTAAATACAACGGTCAATGTATGCGATTAATGCCAAAAGAAAACAAAAAATATATTTATAAAAAAATCGTAACGGATATTTTTATAAACAAAATAATGTAGAAGAAAATATTGAAATTAAATCTAAATCTAAAAGAACATACTAAAGAATACTATAGTACAGTTAATATAGTACAGTTTGATGAACATTTCTTTTTCTGTATATAAATATTATTTGGATAATGTCAAATCGTCTGCCGCATTAGAAAGAAAAACAATATTTTTTTTGTCAATTTATTTCGTTGTTATGCACATGACACAAAAGTATCACAAAATGAAAATAAACCACGTGATCAGCATTTACTACATTAATTTCTAAAAATTAATTTATAAATATTCACCAAAAATCAGAAAATGGAGGTAAAGATTCCAAAAAGATTTCATTTTAAAGGAATTTTTATCATCGTTCTCGTTATATAAACTTTTTAAACCTCAGATTATTATTTTAAATGCAAACTTTAAAGAATGTTATAAAAACAGCTTAAATTTAAATTTTTAGAAAAAATCTAAGAAGAATTTTACAAAAATCTTTTTTAGTGCACCCCTACACTATAGGAAGAATCGCCATGCAAAATTTCAGCCCTTTAGGTCCAGCAGTTTGGTCTGTGCGGTACCTGTCAGTCAGTCAGTCAGTCAGTCAGTCAGTCAATTATGGAACTGTTTTATATACATAGATTATGCTTATTAGAAACAAAAAATCCACTGTTGATAAGTGTTGTGTAACCTTCCTGTAACCAAACCACATTAGTCGATAGAGGAAAAAAGGAGGTAACTAACGAGTCAGGCAGATCCATCTCTTGAGTAACACGAGAACGAACGATTGAAGATACCTCTTTCTGGCATCTAACAAAAGAGTATTTTTTTTTGGCCAAAAGATAATACATGTAACTCCATACTCTCCCAGGACGGAGCTACCTCAATCTTGTAGCAAACTCATTCGTTATTTTTGCACAAAAAATAGCAAAAAAATATATCATTCTCGATTCATATAAGGTAAGAGTCATTCACCTATCATTCCAGGCTAACTCTAAAGGGTGGTTTTCCAAAATATGACACACACTAAAAAGCGAGTTAGATCTTGATATACCCAAACAAATGGCGTTTAATGACGACATAGAAAATTACATAGATCTTATTAAACATATTTTACCGGATCATTACGAATTACCGAAGATCACCCTTGTATCTGTAGAACAGAGGCTCTTAACCGGGGTGCGGGTACCCCTAGGGTGCGAGAGAGCATTTATAGGGGTGCGAAAGAAGGTTCGAAATTTTTAATGAAAATCACCAATTGACCGAATCATTTGATGGATACTTTTCCACGCCAAATATAAGCAAAATTAATAGATGGATACTCAAACTATTTTTGCTTGATCTAAATTCAATAGACCACAAAGATTTATTAAGAGAGACGATCTTATCGCAATACGAGATAATGGACGTACTGAAATGGAATTTGAAAAAAAACTTGACTTATAGCAGTTCTGGTGTACGCAGCTAGAACTTTATCCAGAACTAGCTGAAATCCCGCGCTTCGCTACGGAGTACATTCAAATTAAATACAACGGCCAATGTATGCAATTAATGCCAAAATATATATATATATATATATATATATATATATATATATATATATATATATATTTATAATAAATGCGACGATCAATGTATTCAATTGATGTAAAATATATATATATATATATATATATATATATATATATATATATATTTTTTTTAAATCGTAGGGGATATTTATTTTTTTTTGGATAATATCCCATCCTCTGCTGCATTAGAAAGAAAAAAAAATATTTTTTTGTCTATATAGTTGTTATGCACGTGACGATAAATTTATTTACAGTACCAGAAAAATAAATCACGTGATCAGCATTTAATAAATTAAATTATAAAAATCAATCTTTAAAAATTCACCAAAAATGAGAAAATCGAGGTAATGATTCGAAAACGATTTCATTTTAAAGGAATTTTTATGATCTTTCTCGTGATATAAATTTTGTAACCCTCAATTTATTATTTTAAATGCAAACTTAAAAAAAGTTACAAAAACAGCTTAAAAATTTAATTAAAAAAAATCTAAGAATTTTTCAAAAATCTATCTTAGTGCACCCCTAAACCATAAGAACAATCGCCATTCAAATTTTCAGCCCTTTAGGTCCAGCGGTTTGGTCTGTGCGTTGTATGTCAGTGAGTCGGTGAGTCTGTCAGTCAGTTACGGAACTGTTTTATATATGTATATATAGATTGGAAAAAGCAGCATTAGAGACATTTTTACCATTTGCCACCATTTACCTCTGTGATATAGAGTTTTTCGTCATTTTTGCACATGAAAACAAAAGCCAGTCAGAAATCGCTTAAATGCATCTGATGACTTACGTGTGGCTCTTTCGAAAAAAAAGAGCCTCGTTTTAAAAGGATAATTATGAACCAAAACAACAACGTAGCCATTGAAATGTAAATATTGTTTTTTATGTAATAATATAGAATGTATTTTAAATGTATTAATTTTTTATGCAATAAATAAATGATCTTGCAATAAATGTCTTTCCCTAAATAAAAAAAAAAAAAATAGAAACACATTTTTGAAGGGGTTGCGAGAGCTTATTTTCAGATTCAGGAGGTTGTTAACTAGAAAAAGGCTAAGAACCACTGCTGTTGAAGATAATCTAAGGGGGACTCGTATCCTATTCAACTGCTTCGAGGTGGTAGGCGAGGGTGACGTATTGGCGCTGGAATCGCCGTTATGTCATGGGAGTTCTTGACAACTTCAATTATGAATTAATCGACACTTTATTAGGTACGTGAATCCAATAACGCAGTTGATGCGTTTTGTACCTCAACAGGCATGCGCTTAGCAAGCAGTAAGGGAATCATGAGCTAAACATTGAGAATACTAAGACTGATGCACAACATAGTTTTGCGAAATTTATTTATAGGTGATGGGACAATAGGGAACGTGGTAAACCAACATCACTCGATAAATTCTCCTATCTATACATTTAAGTTGCTAATGCGACTTTTTGGGCAGTCCAGGAGAGTAAACTACTGCATCAATTTGCTTAATTTTTGTCGTAAACGAAAGATTATAATCTGTAGACTTGTCAAAATTGATTTTTGTAACCGTAATTTCTATTAATTAGTAATAATTTACAATTGAAAATTGATTTCTGCGCATGCTCAGTGGCATATTTAAATCTGGCTTTAGAAACTGTTTCTGCGCAAGCTCAGTGACATGTTTTAATGATAAACACGTTTATTTCGAGGATTCTCACGAGATCTCTGTCTGCCAATTTTATTTTATGATAATTATGTTTGTGAAATATAAGATTAAACCTCATGAAATTTTTTTTATTTCGATTTCGCGCTGTTTAATTAGCGATAATTTACGATTAAGAAAAATTGCTTTTTGCGCATGCTCATTGACATTTTTAAATCTGGCTTTAGATACTCTCTAAGCACTAGGCCGCTTAAACACATTAATTGGAAAGAAGTTCTTTTACACGGCTTACAGTAGAGTGAACTGGCAGAAATCATTACGTAAGGAAAAAGCGTTATGCCCCCTCCAGGCGACATTCCCCTCTCTTTCTCTTTTTTAGTGGCTATAGCATAATCGGGATGGCGAGGTGCTATCGGTTTGGTCTGGAGTGTGACAGTTCCCGATTTCGGGCCTCGGCGGTGTTGTCAGGTTTATTGGGTGGTTGCCTGGTATTCTTGTGTTTGGACACTGGTTATTTTGTTTGTTATTGTTTTAATTCACACGGGATTTATATTGTGTCATTATTGCAATTTATAATGGAAAGACGAGAAACAGGAACTGCGGTTGTATGTGTGTGTGTTCGTGCGAGTATCAAGCATTGTTCTCGGTCAGCTGTATAATCTCAATTCTAAACACGTGTAAATGTTATTTAAACTTATTTTTTGTTTGTTATTGTTTTAATTCCCACGGGATTTATATTGTCATTATTTTATTTTTGTTGGTGATTAATAAAATTGATCCAGTTAAAAATTATGCTAGGTAACATCAAAATCAAAATAATTAATTTATATATTAACATTTTTAATTTTAATAAAAATAATTAATTTATATATTAAAAATTTCAATTTTAAGAAAAAAATTAGATTTTTTTTTACTTGCATGGTATTGTCCGATCAATCTTAATAACAATAAAAAATCATATTAATTTTTATTAATTTTTTAGAAAAAAATGCTGAACGTGCTAAAAGATAAAGATAAATTGAAATTAAAAAAGCAATGTGCTGAACTTGACTCAGTTATATCATCGAAAGAAGATTCATTACCGACTGTATTAATCGAAAATAATAAAGAAACTAATCATCGCCATGATACAAACTGTGAAGAATTAATCTATAGTTAGTTTCAAATTCAGCAACCAATAAATATTGAAGCTCAGCATGTAATAAGTCCAAGTTTTCCATCATTTGAAGCCCCATACGAGGAACATGATGAATGTTCAACGCCAAACGTCCTATTCCATAATGAAATAGACATTGCTGGCGAAGGTAACTGCCTTTTTTCATCTCTCATAAGAGTTTTACATCTTCAAATATCTACATCAGTCCTTCGGCAGCAACTTTATAATTCATCCTACTTAAATACTTGTCAAAATCCAATTTGTGCAAGAAGTATACTAAGTAGTGCATTTGAATACGGCGGTTTAGATTGTTTATTCATATTTTCCAGAACATACAATCAAAATATATGCGTGCACTTTCATTATTTTAATAATAATACAAAAAGAGAAGTTGTTCGTTTTTGTTATTTTAAAAATACACTAATATAATCAATAGAAATCTACATATTAAATCACGTTTAGAGTTGAAAAAATAACATAAAGAACTTCGTTCCTGACGGGATCCCCCGACCACACAATTTTTTTGTTTTTGAGCATTATTATGATTTTCAAAATTTGGCAATGATGTATTGAGTATAATTAAAGTATTAGTACATTTATTTACTATCTAACCGTCAAATTTTGACGAGTACCGACTAGTACCATAGATTTTCTATTCGCTGCTGCAGTAGATTCACCAATTCCTTGTAGGCTTAAACCCACAGATTCTCCAATTGTGTATCTGGAAAATTCTGGTTGTTTTTAATATACTTTTACGATTATAGCATGCATTTCAAAATAATATTCCATACTTGTTGACAACCATTTGGCGCTGATTTGATTGCAGTGTACTGAAGGAGATTTTATTTTTTATTTAAAATTCAAGATCTATAGTTTGTAGTAGTTGTTGTTGTTGTTGCCGTGTTCACGAATGGTGCAGAGTTAAAATAAGTCTTAAACAGAACCAAAAGCCTGGATAACTGCAGCTGCAATATCAGGAGACTGTAGAGGAGTTCTTGTGACGATTTTCAAATAACAAGCGAGGTGGTTTTGTCGGTTTCATAACCAATCTCCAATCGAGCTCGCTATCATCTATCTTGTTCAGAGTTGTGATTTTGAAAAGTCGAAGAACATGAACCAACAGGACTTTCATTTCCATAGTAGCAAACTTTTTCCCTGCAGAAAAAAAAGAAAAACATTGGAGATAAGGTGGAAAGTACAAGGGAAAAAATTTAAAATTTTACAAGCTGCCTTACAATTACGGTGTCTTATCACTGTCGAAGATAGGATATAATCATTTACACTTAAATAATGTGAGTGGTGTTTAGAAAATTTTACTGGAATTTATTTGAAAGTTTGTTAATGTTGATTTAAGTTACCTTAGGCCCGAAAGATATAGTTCCATTACGGTCATAGGCTATACATAAAAAATTCTACTAATTTATTCTGGCTATTGCGTTTTGATTACAATAAAAAATTTCAGGGTAAGGATTTTTTTTCCAATGCGGAGGAACTTGTCATCAGACATTCGCCTATACTACGCCGAAATTTTACTGCCCATTTTATTGTAGGGGCACCATATAGGCGGACAGCATTACCCCCTATGAAGAGATGACAAGAAGAGGCATTTTTAGTGGCACGACGCCAGTATTCGATCCGAGCACCCTCAGCACCGAAAACCAGCGCGCTGCACCACTGGGCCGCCACAAGCCCAAATGAATGTAATGAATATAAAGGCAAATTTTCTGATAATACTATGGTTTAGGATTGTGGAACTGTGTTATGGATTGTGTGGAATGGACTTACCAGGCTCTTCATGAGACCCTGAAACGTTAAAAGTAGACTAGTTGGTACCCGTCAAAACATGACGGTTGGATAGTAAATAAACGTACTAATACACAAATTATTCTCAACACATCATTGCCAAATGTTGAAAATCATAATATTAACAAGAGAGAAACACACTTTAGAAAATTACCATTGAACCTCCCCAAAAAATAAATATGGTTACCAAATGACAAACTAAAATCTTGATATGTGTACCCTGTCAGGTTTGATTCCATGTCTCATAAACATAATTTAAAATAAAAATGGTGGAGAGAGAGTTAGAAAGATTTGTCGGAATAAACAAATTGACGTGTTTATGTGGCTTCGTGCTTAGTGAGTATCCAAAGTCAGATTTAAACATGTCACTGAGCATGCGCAGAAAGCAATTCTTAATTGCAAATTATCGCTAATTAATAGAAATTACGGTTACTAAAACCAAATTTGACACACGTATAGATTAAAATCTTTCGTTTAAGACCAAAATGAAGTAAACTGATGCAGTAGTTTTCTCTCACTGACTGCCCAAAGAATCGGCTTAGCAAGTTAAACATATAGATGTACTTATCGCCTTTGAAACAAAGTGTTAGAAAGATTCGTTTCTGACTTGCTTAAGGGTATTAAAAATTATTATTGGTATTAAGGGTATTATAATTAGTATTATTGGGGCTAAAAGAAGGAAACTACCTCATATTTTATTATTTGTGCTAGGTGAAGAAATATGTCCCATGGTTGAGGAATAATATGAATAATTCAAATATTTTACAGAAACTGTTGTATTTTTAGGAAATTACAAAATTATTTTGTACGGATCGCAATGATATGAAAAGACGTTACCTAAACAACTCCGATATCCTTCAGCAAAAGGAACGTACATCCAAGAACGTATTTTGGAGCTGTCATAGAATCGTTCCGGGTCAAACATTTCCGGCTGCGGATAGACGTTCGAATCTCTGTGCAGCATGAATAGAAAGAAAGCCACGTCTGCACCCTTTGGAATTGTGTACCGCCCTGAAATAGGAAAATATTTTTAAGTATTTATGCTGCAGTGCAATGAAGGTAAAAAAAATCCTAGTGAAACAAATCGAGATCTACCGTTTGAAATCGAATTCTGAACTTCTACAAACATCTACGTTAACTCCGAGAAAATAGCTCTCAAACTTTTGTACAGAAATGCAGCTCACTAGCCAATCGGCTCTCGTCGGCCCAAGATAAAATATATTATACTTAGGGATATGTAAATTTCCCATAAAAAATATCGAAATTTCGCAACAAAAAAAAGATATATAAAATTTCGCATTTTTTCGCAAGAAATATATAAATTCAAAAATTTCGCATTCATTTAAGAAAAATCACAATATTACTGACTTGGATAGGTAAGTATCAAAATTATTAGTTAAAAGCTAGCATTGTAGTAGTCTCCACATTATGTTCCTTAAGTCTTTGCCTTCTGTCATTAGTTACTATGTCGTACATACTAAAATATCTTAGAATCTACTCTGTTAACTGGACAATAGAGGCTTTGTACAGCTGCCTTTGCAAAATAAAGGTAGCAGGATTTCATTGCAATTAAAATCTGTATAACATGAACAGGAGTCTCTTGGCTGACTACTGTAAGTAGCTGAAATACCCTTGGTTTTGGCGCTCAAGAGACGCTCTTAAACCTACTAAATTGTTCCACAAAACTTCATGGTTAATTTTTAGGTTGAATTCCGGTAAGACAAAATATCCAGGTAAGATTTGGAGGAAATCCGAAGAATTGTGAGATTTCTCAGTTAAAGATTGCTGATGGTCTTACTTAAGCAATTTTGTTAATAAATTATTACTATTATTACCTAATTTTGCTTAAAAAGCCGTTTATCACCGAGTTTTCATCGAAAAGTAGTAAAAAAGTAATTTTTGCATTTATTCGGTCATATCGGCAAATTTCGCATTTTATTCGCATCTATTTCATAAATACGAAAATTACGTATCCTTAACTATACTATGAGAGAAAAAACTTATTACTAATTCTATGGCCACTATATAAGAAACTTTTTCACAGGTAAAGAATACTTTTGGGATTTGACAAGCATCTAGTGTCTTAGGCCATCCGCACACAGGTCGTCTCGTACTGGGCTCGAACAAGAAGCAAGATGTGCGCCTTGTATGAACTATGCGAAGTCTACCAGCACACGGGTCGAATCGCACTCGAAGTGATTTCGTCTCGAATTCGAAACGGGTTGACGTCTTTCTTAGTAGGTTGAATGTGTTCAACGTGCAAAGTACAAAACTTCTTGTTTTTTATTTGTTTAAAATGAGCAGCTCCAGTGATGAGGAGGACATCCTTTGTTGTATTGGTACTGTTAGGCCATCCTCACACGGGTCGTCTCGTACTTGGCCTCGGACTCGAAGAGATTTCTCCCACCACTCAACTTCCTACGTAATTGAATGGGGCTCCACTAACGGGGCGATTGGTAATCGGCTCGAAGTCGAAGCGGTCTCGATTCGTACTTGTCGCGTTTCACTCGAACTGTTTGGAACGGGAAAAATCGAGCGTGACACGCGGAATTTTCGATTATCAATGGAAGTGTTCAACATTAAATTTGTAGGAGAAGAGGAAAAACACCCAGAGCTTTATAACCACACGCTCCCCTGAATATTCTAGAAAAGATTGTACAGAAAAAGCGTGGAATGAAGTTGCGCGAGAAGTCAACTTGACAGGTAATGTATATTTAATTACAAACTTCATTAATGTTACTGTAATGGTCTTATGTGATGCGTACCGTGGTTAGTACCGTGGTCTAACCGTGGTTAGTACCGTGGTCAATTTGAGGTGAATTACCAATCATTAATTATGCACTCACTATCTACTTGTTCGACCACGCTGTTAGTATCTGCGTTGTGTTTATGAAGAATTACAGATTATCTGATTGATAAATTACTGATGGATTTATTAAAAACATAACACTCATACACATTATTTAAATCAGTACATTATCTTTAGTATGTAAGTTTTACACTTAATTCATTTATGAACATTATCCCACAATTCACCTTCTCTTATTCGTAAACATTCTATGTTAATAATCTACTTTCAATTAGTTAATTACAAGGTATTCCCTCTAATAAACAATTATCAAATTTTGCTTAATACATTTACTCATCATCATTATTCCTTAATAGTTATCATAAAATTACATTAACCATTTACATAACACGTTCATACATCGATTATTTATTTAAGAGGTGAGCTACCCATATAAACATTTTATAATATCAATTCACGTAACTCTTATACACTAACTATCATTATCTGAATCAAAGATGAGAGGCACACTTTATACACGTTAAATATATATCAATTATAGACAGCACTATACCTTTCATTGACGATTCTTTCCAATCTTTTGTCATCGGGCACACTTCGAATCGCAATCACTGGCGGGTGGGGTTTGTCTGTGACATTCTGCACGCTCCGTCCGAAACTCGTTTCATTGTCCGTCTCGGTGGCTCGATGTCGGATAGTGTTAATAGCTCCTTGGGGATGTGGGGCAATTCTTTCGTCCTGTTGTCGGTTCGGGCCTTATTCACAGGAGTTCTGCTGGCTGGGGTTTATTTTCGTCTCTCGTAGCTCTTTCAAATTGACTATCATATAGAGGGGTTTCTCTGCTTATTGCGGACTTGAGGCATTCGGGTTAATGACTTCCCTTCACTCCCGTCAATGGCTGGCTGGTTGCCGTCCACAGTACAATATCTTATACATTCAGCTACGGTTCTTATTCACTACAGACTTTCCATGCCTTTATAGATAATACGATTCTCGTCTCTCTTCATCCGCTGCTAGCATGCTATTATCATTACTTCTTTCCAATCTATTCTCCAACCTTCGGTTCTCACTTAGGCATGCCGCTAGTGCTCTCTGCATAAAGTGTCTAATGCCGCTGCTTCGCTGCCAGATCGCGAGTCGTCATTTCATAATTCTCTAACAAGAATGTCTCTTTTTTCTTGAGTGTCTATTTTTTAGTCCACTACCTTCTTTCGCCCTTTCATTTTGGATCCGCCTCATTCCTTCGATTTTATTGGTCAGATATTTTATTCCTACTCTATTGGGCTACTCATTTCTTTCCAGAATCTTCTTTTTCTCCGCCTTCTCGTAGGTGGGGCCACTCGCTTCCCATGATCATTCCTCCCACGGCAATATTCCCATCTTCTCGAATATCATCTGTTTCCGATTTTCCATCATTTAGCCCAAACCATCACTTTTCAACGCATTTTCCTCGTTAGCCTGTTTTCCCCTCTTCCTATATCTTTCACATCTGCATCTGGTCTGTGCGCTCATTTCATGCCTAAGTATACCCCACATTGTACACTTTCTTTGTCGGCTTCTTTTTCATCCTTAATGGCACTTAAACATCCTGTTTCTTTTCTAAACTCTATCCACGTTCCTCGCTTATTCATCACTCGTCATTGCTTCTCCTAACTCGATCACTTCTTAATTGATTCCTTCATCTGTGCTTAATGTTGCGGTGCTTTTGAACCTGTAACAGTTACATACTTTAGTTAAAAAAATTTATTACATTATAGTATTTCTTTATTAATTACAAAAACTTATTACAATCATTCATTAAAAAATCTTACTACAATTTCACGAAATCTATTCTGATTAAATCCATAAAAAATAATAATAATCGAACAAAAACACATAGCGAAATTCAATATATTTAATTTTTCAAATCAGTAAACATAAAAATTATGTTTTTAGTTTTGATGAAAAAGTGTCAAAGCCTGGACTTTGTCGTGGTGATTGCTACCTGAGTCCCATCGTCTCACCTGCACAAACACAAGAGCTTAGCACAACCTTTTGCATCTTAAAAATGATATGCATATATAACTCCGATTGAAAACAAAATTTCAAATAATTTTATAATTAACAAAAAAAAATTGTATTTTTATAACATTAAAATATACCGAAATGAAAATTTTTTGACATTCGTTTGGCATTCTACAGAATGCTGAAAATTTTGCATCACTTTCTTGTAATTAATGTGGCGCAACAAAGAGCCGATAGGGAAAATTTCGTTCCAAGTACTTATATACTTGTACTCTCCTCCGAAACCTTCTCCTTTTTATCTTATGGTACCAATATAACATAAGAATGTCCTCCTCATCACTGGAGCTGCTCATTTTAAAATCCATACATGCAAAATTTTTAGTATTCTATAGAATGTCAAAAGAATGTCAAAAATTTTTCAGTTCGGTATAATTTAATGTTATAAAAATACAACTTTTTTTTGTTAGTTATAAAATTATTTGAAATTTCGTTTTCAATCGGAGTTATAAATGCATATCATTTTTAAGATGCAAAAGTTTGTGCTAAGCTCTTGTGTTTGTGTAGGTGAGACGATGGGACTGAGGTAGAAATCACCACGACAAAGTCCAGGCTTTGACACTTTTTCATCAAAACTAAAAACATAATTTTTATGTTTACTGATTTGAAAAATTAAATATATTGAATTTCGCTCTGTGTTTTTTATTCGATTATTATTATTTTTTATGGATTTAATCAGAATAGATTTCGTGAAATTGCAGTAAGATTTTTTAATGAATGATTGTAATAAGTTTTGTAATTAATAAAGAAATACTATAATGTAATAAATTTTTTAACTAAACTATGTAACATTAATAAAGTTTGTAATTAAATGCATTACCTGTCAAGTTGACTTCTCATGCAACTTCATTTCACGTTTTTTCTGTACAATCTTTTCTAGAATATTCACGGAGCGTATGGTCATAAAGATCCAGGGAGATTTTCCTCTTCTACAAGTTAAATGTTGAACACTTCCATTGACAATTGAAAATTCCGAGCGTCACGCTCGATTTTTCCCGTTCCAAACTGTTCGAGTGAAACGAGACGAGTACGAATCAAGACCGCTTCGACTTCGAACCGATTGCCAATCGCCCCGTTAGTGGAGTCTCATTGAATTACGTAGGAAGTTGAGTGGTGGGAGAAATCTCTTGGAGTCCGAGCCGAATACGAGACGACCCGTGTGCGGATGGCCTTAATGGCTACTTTTCCTCGTGAGAAACCGAACATTCTCTTTCACGCCGTATCATAGCACGCACCATTTTTGGGCATGCATTATTTCCCCGAAGTCTCGATACAACAGAAACTTCCGTTTGTTAACTTCAATTCGTTTGGTTTTTAAGAACGAAAGTTTGAGTTTATTTAATCCTTCAGCGGGCGCGCCAATTTTTGGAACATCAGCAGGACGTCTCTTTCAACCTTGATTATTCCTTTTGTAATAAACTTTTTTTTTTCAAATTGAAAATAATAATTCTGCGTTTTATGACAAGATATAAAATGTTGATAATATTGAGATATATTTATAATTAAAGACGAAAGAATGTAGATACAATCGTCTTATTTCAGAACTGTCCGGTTTATTGGATTTAAGGACAACTTGTGAATGGATTCCTATTATGTCCAAAATCCTGAAAAACAATGAGATTGTCCATCTTTGTGATATGCGGGATACCGTGTAATAGCTGCACATTTGATCGAGTACATCAACTCCTGCTTTTGTCGTATTGTAATACAGTAGAATCGTTGGTTTACCACGGTTAAATCACGACTAACAATGGATGGAAGGGAATACAAGGGTCAGAAAATCAGACATGAATTAGAATGGGTGTATCTATAAATAGAAACTGCTTAGAACATTCAAACCTTACATGTAAAAACAAACCATTCAAAATTGCGAAAATGTTGCACTCTATACACGGGCGCGCCCGCTGGAGGGTTGAAAATTATTTTGCTTCATCGGCTCACTGAGGAATGACCCTTTCCAGGAACAATATTTTAAAACAATCCCACAGATCAGATTATGAATCAAAGATTTCTTGCTGCCAAGGGTAACGAGAATAAAGCCAGAAAATGCAAAAATTCCTCTGTCTGATAACTAATCAGCCCTTTTTAACATAATTCAATACGAAACTGCTGGTCGATTCGTTTCATCCTGTTATATATTAAAGCCTATTATACTTTTTACCTTAAAAAAATCCAATTATTTTTGATCATGCAAATTTTACATGCAAATTTTACATTTACCTGCAAAACAAACAGCATCAATTTATGCAAAGAAAACTAATATGAATTTTTAAAAGATGTATTATAGCAAAATAAAGGATAGGATATGGATAATAGCATTGATATTTCCTAAAGGGGGATTTTTGGTGACGTCAGTTCAGCCATTAGAAAAATTTTAGATGCTGTAATTCAAAGTTATTGCGCTACAGCATTCTCTTCCACAACTTTATCAGAACTCCCCAAGTAATAAAATATTTTTCTTCAAGGCATATGCGGGGATAATAAGAGACAATTATATGACACTTCACAATAAAATTCTCCTCATACACAAAATTAATCTTACACAAAAATCATACACAAAATTAATCTGCTCACCACTTCTTCTAAATAGTAAAAAGTACTTCATCATTTATCTGGTATAACTTTATCATATTAAGTCTCACTTTACAAACTGTGTAAAATAAAATCTCTGTTATATATTTAAAGGGGTCCGGGGCACATTTTTTTATTTTTTTATTTATTGAGTTAAAACTTGAATTTTTTGTGATAGTTAATCATATAATTTGTAAACAAAATCACATCCTAAAACTTCTCATAAAGTTTAAAAAAAAATTTTAAATTTAATTTTTTTTAAAAAAAGGGGATAATTTAAAATCGTTATAACTCGAAATATTATTTGTCGAATTTTAAAGTGTTTTCATTTAATTAAACAGAAATATATAAGTTTTATTTTTGATTCAGAATTTTTTTAAATATTAATTTAAAAAAATTTAAAATATTTAGAGTAGAAATTTTTAAAAAAAGTATGTAACTTATATTTAAAAAATCATATTTTCAAAAGTAAATATTTTTTTTCAAATTTGCAGAATCAAAATTAAAGTAAAATAATTTTAAAAAACATGTTCCATGTTTGAACCATTCATCTTTAACGGTTCTTGACTTATAGCAATTTAAAGATGAGAAATGGTGAAAAAAAAACGCATGATGCAGAAAAACGCATTTAAAGCTTTAAACAAAGATTGGCTGCTATTAGAATGTTGCAAAACTAAAAAAAAATAATAATATCTCCTGTTCAGGAAAAATTAATATCCCTATCCAATTAATATAGAAATATAATTTAAACGTCATTTTAAGTGGTAAAGAACTGAAAAAATTTTTAATGCAATAAATTTTTTTTCGGAAATTTGAAGAATTTTGTGCCCTCGACCCCTTTAAAGCAAAAAGATTTCATTATAGGAACACGTTGCACGGTTGACCACTCATTCGTCAGTATCGTCTTCGGGATTTTATGGTCAGAATAACACTTCATGAGCTACTTTGTTTCATTTAACTATGCTTCCATCGTAGCTGTAATCGTAGTTATCCGAATAAAAATATAAAAAAGAATATTTAAAAATAGGGAATTTTTATTTATTATTTTTCTTATAAAATGAATAATTTAATGCTAATTGAAATAAAAATGCTTTCATTTTTAAAAATTATTTGCATAGTAAAGCTAAAATATTAATTATTATTATATCATGAAATGATTACAGGAATATGAATTGAAATGGTCGTATCTTTAGGATTGTTTCTGGGAAAAATTTCAACTTTGTACCTGTTAAATGGTTGAGATTCTCAGTGAAATGCCATAAAATTTTGTCATGCTACCAGACGGCTTTGTAGACTCACTACAAAATTATGTCTTATACAATGACGTGAGAGACATAAATCAGTTGCCATACAAATATACTATAGGAAAAATTTAAAAGGGGAAAAGGAATATGAATGTAGATATTGCAGCTTTAATGAAGTCTATTCATAAATTTTCAATCTGACTAATTTATATGTCTCTCCAACCAGTAAATCATAATTTTTTTACCTAGCATTTATCACCAATACGAGAGACATTGATAAAGTAAACTTATTCTCAAATGAAAATTATTTAAACTTATTTTTAACTATGATAAGAGCAGTTTAATACAATCATTTTCAGCTGAATAACTTTTGTATGAAGGAAATTATTTTTCTTTTGAACATCATTCGATTTAAATTCTTAAAACAGCAGCCTGATCATATAATAATCAAGCTCTAGAATTTGATTATACATATGCAGTATAATATATATGCAGTGAAACCTCTGTAGCCGACCACCCCTCTAAACGACCATATTTTGTTGAGAACCGATAGAAGACTCCATGGAGCCAATCGTATGGAAGAAACATGGCCCCCTCAAAATTTTTTGGAACCATTACTCCCCACCATAGAGAAGTTTCGATGTATATATATATATATAGCATAGATATAATTTTTGCTATATATATTTATTTATCCATGCTATATATATTTATTTATATATATAGCATGGATATAATTTTTTTTTAGAAATAGTAAAATTCCAAACTCGATAATCACGCCACCTAGGTGAAATCTGATTGGATCTCCGGTCACACAAAAAGTCGCCAAATTTCATAAAATTGGTCGCCACGCTTGCGAAAATTATCGAAAACTTTACCAAAGGAAAATCTAAATCTAAAGCTTAATGAAATCTAAAGCTTAATGAAAGAAAACAAACAATATTTTACCCAAAAAATCTAAGGAAAAATAAAGAATATTTATATCAACACAGCACACATATATATACAGGGTGTCC
>OU015490.1:93631371-93841371 GCA_907164885.2 Dolomedes plantarius
AAATTGCCATGTTATCTCACGTATTGCTACGAATTCCTTTAAATCCAAATCAACTATAATTTTGGAAAAATCTTTCAAGAGGTTATTTGTTGTTTTGAAACTCTTAGCATTATCCGAAATGACAACTTTGCAATTACCCCTTCTAGCCAAAAATCGTCTTAAAGACAAAATAAAGCTTTTCGTTGTCATATCAGTTATTAGCTCTATGTGAAGAGCTCGTGTGACAGCACAGGTAAACAAGGCTATGTACGATTTTTATTGACTATCTTTCCCAGAACGAACAATAACCGGACCAGTAAAATCGATTCCAGTTACTGTAAAAGGGGGATTTTCAAGAATTCTATTTTTTGGTAATTGTGCTGTTATTTGTCGAGCAGGTTTCAAATAATATTTTTTACAAATCAAACAGTCTCTCAAAACTCTTTTGACAATCTGTCTACCCTTCGGAATCCAATATCTACTTCGAATTTTAGTGAGGGTCGTAGACACCCCACCGTGGCAAACTTTGTTATGTTCCCTAAAAATTAACAACTCAGTAAATTTTGATTGGTTTGGCAAGATTATCGGATGAATTTCATTAGAAGAAAATTCACTTTCTTCAAGTCTGCCCCTAACACGCAAAACTTTATTGTCATCTAAAAATGGTGCCAATTTATAAAGAGACGATGTCTTAGAAATCAGTTTACCTCCTTTAATGCATTCCAATTCGGAAGAGTAGACAATATTTTGTTCATATTTTATCCAATGTTCTTCAGCTTCTAAAAGTTCAGTTGCACTGCAAGGTCCAATTTCTATTGGTAGTTTCCTAAGTCTATTGACAAACCTTTTAATTAAAACTGTAATTTTTAACACCTTATATAAGTCACTATACTTGTTCAAATCTAAAAAAAATTGGGAATCATCTACTGCACATTTATTTTGAACTATTGTTTGAAATTCTTTCCGTAACTCTAAATCTCCAATAGGATTCCCAATTTCGCTTTTACCTGGCCAAACCTCCTTGGGTTTACTCAGCCAAGGTGGTCCGTGCCACCACAATGGATTCTTGATTAAATCTGAGGCCGGAATACCCCTGGAAAGGATGTCTGCAGGATTTTCCTTCCCAGGACAATGAGACCATTTGTCTCGTCCAGTCAAATTTTGAATCTCCCTGACTCTGTTTTTTACAAAGGGTTTGTAATTTTCGACCTTACCCTTTATCCAATACGTACATATACTCGAATCGGTCCAGAAATAACGTTTTGCTTCAAATTTTAAACACTTACTCACCTGCTTAGATAATCTAGCAGATAACAAACATCCGAGTAGTTCCAAACGAGGCAAAGTGAGTGGTTTCAGAGGGGCAACCCTACTCTTTGAACATACAAATTTAACAATTACTCTGTCATCGCGAGTAACCCCTCGAAGAAATATCACACATCCATATGCTGCTACGGAAGCATCTGAAAAGGAATGAATATCAAATGAAATAAAATCACATAAATTGAACTCAGAAAAGTAATATCTAGGGATCTCGACACTATTTAGGTGTTTCAATTCACTACACCACAACTGCCACTTGCAATCTAGTGAGAATGGAAGATTATCGTCCCAGTCCAATTCAGCTGCCCATAGTTCTTGGAGAAGTATCTTCAGTCTAATGATGAATGGTCCCAAGAATCCGATCGGATCGAAGATGCGGCCAAGTATCTGCAATATGAATCTTTTAGTATTGCAACCATTGGCGAGAATGTTTATAAATTTTCTAGCGTCAAAAAAAATCATGTCCTTGTCAGGATCCCAAGCTAATCCCAGAACCTTCGTAGGAGCACCACATCCTTCTTTGATGGATTTGTCTTCATGAGTTTCGATGCCTGCTCTTCTCCAAGCATCACGAAGTTTTACTGAATTCGTTTGCCATCTTCTAAGCACCATTCCACCTTTTTTTAAGATTTCCACACTTTCGATGGCAGTTTTCAGAGCTGTTTCTACACTTTCAGCTCCTCCAACAAGGTCATCAACCCAGAATGATTTTAAAAGTGTTTCACAAGTTTCTGGGAACAAGTCTCTATATTTTTCGAAATGAAATTTCAATGTTGCTGCGAGTAGGTAAGGACTCGGTGTAAGTCCGAATAAAACACGAGTAAAATTCAACACAATTATCTCATCCGAATTTAAATTTTCTGTCCAAAAAAATCTAGTAAATTGTCGGTCTTCTGTATCTATTAAAATTTGCAGAAATGCTTGCCGTATGTCAGCTATGTAAGCTACAGAATTTTCTCTAAATTTGATAAGAAGTTCAAATAAATTAGGGTACAAGTTCACTCCTGTTTTTAGACAATCGTTCAGTGAATATTGTCCTTCTTCGTGAGCTGCACCATCAAACACGATTCTAAGACGACTGCTTATTTTGTCTTCTCGAACGACAGCATGGTGGGGCAAGTAAAATGAAGACTCATCAGCTAACCCTTCTATTGTACACCTCTCAATTATTCCTTCCTCAAGATAACCGTCAACAACCTCTCGGTACTCTTTATATAATGTCGGGTCTCTTTTAAACCTCTCGACCAAACCTTTAAAACGTCTCAACGCTCCCTCCCTATTATTTCCTAATTTTTCTTGCATGCCTTCCTTCCACGGCAACTTAACACAATATCTATTTTCAACAAATCGAACCGATTCATTAAACTCCCTTAAAACTTCCTGTTCACTCATAGCTGTGTCTATTTCGTCACCTCTAATTCCTAAACTTTCCAATTCCCAAAATCGTCTCATTTCAGCGGAGACAGACTCCTTTTCACTCAGAACGAAATTAACTAACGTGGAATCAGTCAGCTCATCACATCTACCTTGAAGTGACCATCCAAATACAGTTTCTATAGCTACCAATGACGAATTCAACCGCTGGAACCCCTTTACCAAATCCCAGTAATAATCCGCTCCTACTAACAAGGAAATCTGACAATTGCTAGACAACTCCTTAAAATCAAATGTCAAAGCAAATCCTCTATCCTCCATTTCATCACATATATCCCGATCTGGAACCCGAATCGACGCTCTCGATATTTCATCTATTTCCAATGCCTCTACGACCACTTCCCTACCGTCCAAAATATTTCGCAATTTTATTTCTACTTTGCGACAAACCTGCAACTTGGGATTCCTAGCTCCAAAAGAAAAAATATTCAATCTTTCCGATCCAATAATTTTCAAACCCAACTTCTCAGAAATGTTTTTCTTTACAAACGTGCGTTCACTACCGTTATCAAACAATGAAAATATACAATCCGATAATTTAGTTCCAACTATTTCTACCTTTACACATTGCAATAAGGTCCCTTTTTTATCATTAACCATATAATTAGCTGTAGTAGTTATGACTTCATTAGTATTTTTCTCCGAATCATTTTCTCTTTTCTGATTTTTAGAATTTTCTAGTTTGAAACATATGGCTCGAGCGTGCCTGCCATGACAGAAAGAACAAGCAACTCCTTTGCACCTTTTGACAAAACAATTTAAGTTACAACATAATAAACATCTCCTTTCGCGCAATAGTTTATCCCTTTTTTTTCTAGTATTCGAATTTTCGCACAGATGAGATGGATGCGATTGATTGCAAAATAAACATCCGCTGTCAGATGTATTGGCTAGCAATTCACTGGCTGATGGTGCAAATTTATTACGATTTGGCGCGCCGAACTGACGGCGTACAAGTTGTTTACTTTGGAAGTTCGAATTCCGAGGCGGGGGGGGAGGGGAATGGCGATTCAATGCTAAAAGCTCTATCCCGCGCGCTAATAGCGTTATGTAAAAAAGTCATCAATTCTTCCAGATTGTGATTAGTTTTGCTAGAAATCTGAGTTTTGCTAAATTCTAATGCAAGATCACTAGGAAAAAGTTTTAAAATAATTGCACTAAGCATTACACTATAAGTATCCGATTTCACACCCAAACTATCTAAAGAACGAATTTGAGTTTGACACTTAAAATATAAATTTCTTAACTCTTGCAAATTAGTAGAATTTTTTAAGGGCGTCATATCTAACAATTTTGACAAATGGGCATTAATTAACACGTCATTTTGACCAAATGTGTCCTTCAATAATTTTATAGCTGATTTATAATTATCCTCAGTAATCGCGAAACCCTTTATACAAGAAAGAGCCTATCCCCCGAGACTACTAAACAAATACGAAAATTTTTCAACATCTGAAAGCGACGGGTTTTTGTCAACTGCATTTTCGAATTGATTCCAAAAATTTAAGTACTCTGACGGGTCCCCATAATATGTTTGGATTTTCAATTTTGGCAATTTTGCGTTTGTATTTGATTTACTTTTATTTTCTAGGTTTTGACGCACATTACTAGGTTCCTGTTTAGTTACGGATTGTAACAATTTAATTTTATTTTTAAGTTTTACAGAGTTAAAAACAATAATTTCATTGTACTCGTCTATTTTTTCGATTTCCGATTCTATATCCGCGATGTCTAAAACATTTTCAATTTTGCTATCTATGGATTTCAATTGTTCGTCTTTGGTTTGTAACTGAACTAAAAGACCTTCCAGTTCATCTATTTCAACATCTGGTTCTGCCAAACGATTTGTTATTTTAGATATTAATTTCGTAACCTGTCCCCTATGAGAGGTGCGCTGTTTTTTAAACCTCTCTAAATCCTTTTTTTCAGCCATTTATTCCAACTATACAATGCAGCTATACACGTTTACAATTCCAAACAACAAATACCAAATAACTTCAAATTAAATACAGCTCAAACTTTGTCAAATCAACAAATCTTAAACAAATCAAACTACAATATTCAACTTATTCACTTCAACTATACAAATCAAATAAATATCACTATCAAATTCCAACCTATACGAAACCGATACGATTTGCCAAGTAACAACATTTTTTCAAAAACGAAATTTCGACTTACCCCACCATTCTACGTTCGAAACTTTTTCCACATCGGTGGTTCAGTTTTAATCCAACGAATTCGCGGCCGAGAAGCACCACTTTTCCAAAAGATTCAAATTTGTGGTGGTAGAGGCATAATCAACAAGGCATGTTAAGCCACAATTCTTTATTAACATTCTACGCGGCCACAAAACACATCTACATACATTTACACTACATTACACTCTAAATTCGCACATTTCTCATCTTCTACGACTGGCGCTGGACCTCGAGCGCCCTCTATATACAAGTTTCGTAACACCAATAATCAACTTAATTATGTGATCGACGTTATACAATCTTATTTATGGCAACAACTTAAACTGTTATGACACTTTGAATTGCACAAGAGTCCCTTGCTTTTACAACTGCATTTAGTCGTGGAATACTCTTTTTGCAATGACATCGTATAGCCTTGCCCTCCACTTCTCGAATTAGTTGCAGCTGTTTCTCTCAACGACATTTCTTAAGAAGAATTCTCATCTATGGAAAGTAACTTTTCTTTACAATTTGTGAACTGATTACGGGTATAAAGCTGCTTGATGGTAGCATTTTTGTTTGCTAATTTATAAAATTCGGAGTGTTCTATTCCAACAACAACCGCCAACATATTTCGGGCAACTGTACGACCACGGTCGACATCAGGGACTTGTATTCGTATGGTATCATCAATTTGAGCAGGTGGAAATTTTTCTTTTGAAACTTGTAACACTTTCGTTGCTTGCAGTAGAAGATTCTCTTTCGCGGCCACTCATTTTATAGAAATAAACTCGTGTTGTTCAGTCAAAGCTTGATATGATGACGTGGTAGGTTGCAGCTGCTCTTCAATATTTTCCTTTGGAATATGGTTTTCAGCATGGCTAGTGCTCAAATTTTCTTCAAAATTATTAACAATTTCTTCGAGTTGTTCTTCGGTTTCAATATTTGCAATTTGTTTGCCAGGCAAAGCTGACGATGCCTTTATTTGGTTTAACCCAAAACCTTTATTTGGATTAACCCAAAACAACCTTTATTTGGTTTAACCCAAAGCCTTTATTTGGTTTAACCCAAAACAGCACTTTAAAAAAAACAGTGTTTATATTTTAATTCAAACTTGGAAGCAAGAAAGTATCCAATTTCGGTATTTTCCGGATTTGTAATAATCCCTAATTGTAATCGATTGTTAATTTCTTCAACAGCAGTTTTTTTTGTGTAAATTGCATCATAAAACATGCATTATTAGCACTAGGTAGCAAACAGCACTGTAGTTTGCAATACAGCACTGATGTAATACAGCTGTCTGATTGGGAAATGAACTGAAAATTATGAGGCTGCCTAAAACTTTGTAGTCCGTTAATCTGTATCCGCAAAATAAATGTTTTGTTACTTGTACGCGTAGGGATATTTTTGGCTTATTGAACTATATAATATTTCTACCTAGTGCTAATAATGCATGTTTTATGATGCAATTTACACAAAAAAAAACTGCTGTCGAAGAAATTAATGATCGATTACAATTAGGGAATATTACAAATCCGGAAAATACCGAAATCGGATACTTTCTTGCTTCCAAGTTTGAATTAAAATATAAACACTGTTTTTTTTAAAGTGCTTTTTCCAAATCTATTCTATGAACATTGATCTCCTAATGAAAATTTCTTTCAAAGAGTCTCGTGAAGGTACTTTCACTGTGCGTTCTTTGACGAGAAAATAAATTTTCAAATAAATGTTTGTTATTTTACCTTGGGTTAAAGAAGCTTATTTTAAACTAGTAGCGGAATACCCGTGCTTCGCTGCGGAGTACATTCAAATTAAATACAACGGTCAATGTATGCAGTTAATGCCAAAAAATATATATTTATAAAAAAATCGTAACGGATAATTTTATAGGCAAAATGATGTAGAAGAAAATATTCAAATTAAATCTAATAGAACATACTAAAGAATATAGTACAGTTAATATAGTACAGCTTGGGGAACATTTCTTTTACTGTATTTTAATATTTTCTTTGGATAATGTCCAATCGTCTGCGCATTAGAAAGAAAAAAAAATATTTTTTGTCAAGTTATTTCGTTTTTATAAACTTGACGCAAAATTAGTTTAAAGTATCACAAAAAGACAAAAGCCACGTGATGAGCATTTAATAAATTAAATTCTAAAAATTAATCTTTAAAAATTCACCAAAAATCAGAAAATGGAGGTAAAGATTCGAAAAATATTTCATTTTAAAGGAAGTTTTACGATCTTTCTCGTAATATAAATTTTATAACCCCCAGATTATTATTCTAAATGCAAACTTTAAAGAATGTTACAAAAACAGCTTAAAAATTTAATTTAAAATATCTAAGAAGAATTTTTCAAAAATCTTTTTTAGTGCATCCTTCCACTGTAAGAAGAATCGCCATGCAAAATTTCAGCCCTTTACGTCGAGCGGTTTGGTCTGTGCGTTATCTGTCAGTCAGTCAGTTACGAAACTGTTTTCTGTATATAGATAAGCTAGCAATGCCTTTCAGTTGGTTCGAGAGAGGGATGAGATATCGAAAGCAAAATATTGATATGAGTATCGATAATAATATCGATTATTATTATCGATATTAATAATATATCGGCACAAAATATTGACATTTCAAAATATCAACGATATTTCAAAATATTCACTATATTTCAAAACATTGACGATATTTCAAAATATAAACGATATTTCAATATATCGATAACACATTTTCCTTTCAATTTGCAGCCAATCGTATTCGGAGGAATAATTGTATGGTAAAATAATATATTCTATATTGTAATAATACGATTAAAAAAAAAAGATCGTAATTATTTTAATAATGAAATAACATTTCAATGAACAATATTTTAACAAATTAAAAGTTTCTATTTAGAGGAAGAAAGAAACCCTAGTTTGGGTGAAGCAATGGCAAAACTGAGTGCATGTAAACAAATTGGAAGGAGATATTGGATATAACCGGTTTCCGCAATTCTATTGTTAGTATTCTTTCTTTTATTCTTTTCATTGTAATAAAGTTCTGTAGTTATGTTTTAGCGTGTTTTTCATAAATGTCAGTTTTTTTCAATAATTAATAAAATAATTTCAATAATGCTTCCAAAATAGAAATGATGGAGTAATTTCTCTCGTATTGATGAGAAAAGTGCAAAATGCAAAAGTTTATTCATTTTTTGTTCTTTCTAGAATTCTTTTTATATATTGAACAATTTTTGATTTATTCACACATTTTTTGATTGTTTGTATTAAAAATTACCTTGTGTATATTAGAAATTATTTGTATCATTCATTTAATTTTTTCTTTTTGGTTTTGACATTTTTCAACCAAAATTTTCATAAATTTTAATTATTTCAAATAAATTCTTTCGAAAATGTGTAATCGATAATATCGGGATTATAATATCGATATTCCGATATTATCAGAAATCAAATATTGACATTATAATATCTAATATTGAAGGGAAAATATTGATATTTCGATAATATCGATAACAATATCCCATCCCTAGTTCGAGATATATATACAGGGTGTCCATAATTAAAGTCCCACTTTAAAAAGGCTGCAAAAAAAGAACCACTGATCAGAATGACTTCAAATTTGAACTGAATATACTGGAAGAAGAGGGAAACGATTTGCCATAATAAAAAAAGTTCCAAAATGTATCAATAGATGGCGCTGTAAGCGGTTGGAACTTTTTTTTTTATTATGCCAAATCGTTTCCCCCTTCTTCCAGGATATTCAGTTCAAATTTGAAGTCATTCTGACCAGTGGTTCTTTTATTGCAGTCTTTTGAAAGTGGGACTTTAATTATGGACACCCTGTATTTTACCTTTATGACGCAGTCCAAGTACTTCAGTTTGGAGAGCTGATCATACGTTAGATCTCCTTCCGGAACTACCGACTGCACTTCATTGTAGGCTTTTTCCTGTACATGGGGATGATGCCCAAGTACATAGAAGCACCACAACATGGTAGCTGATGATGTATCGAAACCCTAAAAAAGACAATTTAATTTTAGGAACAGGATTTTTAGGTTATGTTTATTTGTAGTTCATTTAATCAATTTGAAAGTTTCCAAGCATTTGAAAGTTTCAGAGTTGACGGTACAAGCAGAGGAATAGCCATAAATAATATTGCTAAGTACAAGGTTTTCTCAACTTCCATGGATGGGGGAAAAGCAGCTATTTAGGTAGCAGCAGAAAAGTAAAAAAAAATGAAGAATTTATTTTTAATTTTTATTTCTATGCGAAACATAGAAATATTTGTTTTGTTAAGCAGTTAAATAAAGAAAAATTACATGCTATCGCTTCAAACAAATTGCCGTGTCTAGTTTACAAACGGTTGTTTAGATCAAAATTCTTAATTACTTCCTTAAAGTAAAAAAAAAAGCTGAAATATTCTTTACGTGCGTTTATGCGTATTAGATTGCAAACAAACAATGACTTTCCTCTTTGTGCGGGGTAATAACGGTATTGTTAAAGCTTATATAATTGTATTTTCTACTGTAAGTAAAAGCGACCTTGTTTGAAACAAAACTGTTCGACTTGATCTCTAAATCGGAAATGTGTAATATATTTTGCAGCTCCAACTTTGTATTTGTTTAAGTCTTAAAATTCGAGTTTGTTTTTCTTTATTAGGATGTAGAAAATTCTTAGAAAATACAGCATTTATTTTTAAAAATTAGGGCTGAATTTACAGAAACAGCTGAATAAAGTACGTCTTAATGTAACTAAATGCCTAAAGATATTACTCAATTATACCGTCTAATTTGTATGGGATTTATCGCCATAAACATCAGTCATAAACATTTTAATGGTAGCCGGGGAATGTAAAATAGGTCGTGGCTACAATGTCCTCAAGGTTCTCAAATTTACCTCTGGAGGTGCGGGGTCAAGTATTCCGGTCTCTTCACTTGACTCGGTTCAAATTTACGAGACCGATGTTCTTCGAGGTCAAGTCAGACTTCAGTCCTAATGGTACCTTGACTTAAAGTGAAGCTGCTTACTACCCTTCGCCAAGGACCTAGGATTTGAGGAAATATGTCCTTTGGACTTGGTGTAGGCTTTCCATTGCCAAAGGGATTGGAAACAATACTGTTGTTAGTTGTAAAACAAAGACACATTTCATGAATAAATTTAACAGAACTGTAATTATTTTAACAGAAATTTTTAGGTTCATTCCTTAAAGCTGAGTCTTCCCCTCTCTTGTAATTACGCCCTTTGCCTCCTGAAATCATTCGCTGACAAAAAAATTCGCTGAAAGTTTCTTATTTGATTGGTTTTTCTAAAATCCACTAGGAGGTAAAGAAAATTCTTAAGAAAGGGTTTTACTTGGCCAAACAGGATGATGCTGGCTTACGAACTAAGTGAAGATTCCTCATACTTAGAAACAGTGGTAATTTTCACTGCTATATTACAAGTTGAGCATTTCTCATATGAAATGCCTTGAAGCCGAAGGGTTTTGGACTGAAACCCTTCGGCAGGTAATGCAAAAGGTAATGCAAAATAGTTAGTCGACTTTGAGTTAAAAAAGAAACAAAGAAACCTAAAATACAAGTCAAAACTCAATATCCTAAGAACTGATTTTCATTGGGCTTTTCACATCTCACGTCTTCAGTTGCAAAGGAAAAATCAGTTTTGGTGAACGTGTTTGATGTTGTAGCCCGTCAGATTACTTTTATTTGAAATTCTTGACTACAACGTTTCGCAGATCTAAATTTCACAGCAAATCGATTTCTCACCCCGACCATTAAGGTTACGAGTTGGTCACGCACGTCCTTTTCAGTGAAGCTGGGGTCCTCCAGATGGTGCTTAATAAGTATGCTCCCGGAGGACTTGATAACCTCCTCATCGGGGTTATGCTCTTCTTCTTTCTCAGAACCGACAGCAGTTTTCAGCAGTTCCTCGATGACCTGAGAACGAAAATCATAAATTATTCACCATTCAAAAAAAATCTACTTACTGGCGTCTCAAACGCTATCGAAACGTTATTTTACTGTCTTGATAATACAGATATCTATTCAAAGTTAACTTTCACCTTAAAATTAATTAAATATCATGGTAGTTTTAGAGCCAATTTTTTAAGGAAGTCCGGGACACACAAAAAAAATATTTACGAAATTTTACTAACTTTTTTATTTCATGGGTATAGTTTCAACATTACATGCATTTATATATGTCTGCACGAATTTTGTAATTGATTCTTTCTACAGCTAGATTTTTGTATAAAGATTGCGAATGAAAATGCAGTTGAACAATTTGAAATTTTGTTTTGGAAAAATTCGAAGTTCAGAATTAGAAGCCCTTTTAGTTGTTGACATATCTGGTTAGCATATTTTTAAAACTTTTGTACTTATTAAAGGTTTAAAAATGTGTCTCTTCAGGATTTTTTTACAGTTTATTGATAAGATACTTCAATCCCTTTAAAGAAAAAGATCGTTCTTTATAAGAGGAATTTTTGCGTTAGGTAATTTTTTTTTCCTAAATAAAAATACCCGAAATCAGTTCAGGGAAAATAAAATATAGAATGCTGCATAAAATTTCATAAAGAGGTCTTAGAGGAAATTTCGAAATTATCCTTCTAAAGATGTTTCAAAACGATGCTTCACTGAACTGAATTCTGGAATTCAGATCATTGAAAATAAAATATAGAACTTTGCATAAAGTTTCATACAGAAGTCTTAGAGGAATTTTAAAATTATCCCCCAAATGATGTTTTAAAAAGGTGCTTAACTGAACTGAATTCCCGAATTCAGATCAGTGAAAATAATTATAGAACGCAGAATAAAATTTTATAAAGAGGTCTTAGAGGGAATTTCAAAATTATCCTTCTAAAGATGTTTCAAAACGATGCTTCACTGAACTGAATTTCCGAATTCAGATCAGTGAAAATAAATTACAGAACGGAGAATAAAATTTCCTAAAGAGGTCTTAGAGGGAATTTCAAAACTATCTTTATAAAGATGTTTTAAAAAGGGGCTTCACTGAACTGAATTCCCGAATTCAGATCAGTGAAAATAAATTATAGAACGCAGAATAAAATTTAATAATGAGATAGATCTTCGAGGGAATTTCAAAATTATCCTTCTAAATATGTTAAATGGAGAAAAATACTAGCCTGACATAAAAGACATTGAGTGCAGAAGTTAAGCAACGTAGAGATGGAATTGTATTGCATAAAAATGTATCTGTCTTTGCAATCATTGCAGAAAAGAGCAGATGTGTTGTTTGATTCTAAAAATTCGAGAGTTATGTTTTATAGCCAAGAAAATAAAATAAAAATACCAAGAAAATAATAAAAATGTTTTTAGTTAAGTTTATATTTGATAAACTGAAGCTAGAAGGTGTAAAAGAATCTGTGAAAGAATAAGGATACATCATGTATTCAAATATGAGCTGCATAATATACTCTAGCTGCATACTTATCAGGTACATATCTCGCACAAAATTGTTTCGACGGATCCGACGTGATTGATAATACGTGACTTTGACGTGTTTTCTTTATATATTAATTAATCGACGTATCCTGTTTGTTTCAGCTTTTAAATTATGATGACACAAAGATTTTAAACATGACATGATGGTTTTCGAAAGTTCTAATCAGGGCCCGATTATGAAAGCTGGGGGCCCCTGGGCAGATGCTATTTGGGGGCCCCCTCTAAGAACTATCCATGGGCTATATATACTATTAGAAGTACTAGGTACATACACCAAGGGGGTTTTTGGGGCCCCTAGTATCAGGGGGCCCTGGGCAAAGTCCCGATTTGCCCATGCGATAAAAAGGCCCTGGTTCTAATGGTGACAGGAAGACTGTATGTATCGACTATTTGATCATTTCTTCCTGGTTAACGGCTGAGGAAGGGTAGTTAAAACTGTATACTGTCATTCAACCAGAGTGAGAGATAAAAGACCTTTTATGTACTTGAAAAATATGCTATAAGCGATTAAAAAAATGGGCTAACTGTTGATTAAAAATCAAATTACTTCATAATTATGTAAATATTTTTTTATTCGTGAAAAAACTATTTTTAAATGGTTTTTATTTAAGGTATCTGAGGTAAAATCTTATATGTAAAGAAGAAACGGGAAATGGGTCGTGTTTGTATGTGTGAGTCCCAAACACACAAGAACCGTGAGTCCTACCTTGATGAAATTTACACGGTTCAATGTTCTTGGAAAATCAGGATGAATATGAGTATTTTAAACCCGCTACAAGTTCCATTCCCGAATTATGTTAGAATAAGTTTGCCCGGTATCAACGGATATTTTTGTTCAAAGCTATTGTAACATTTCATTGTTGCCAGTTAAATTATAACATTTGCGAAAAAATAAATAGACATGAATTAAAAACGTGATTCATTCATATATTGGCGCATGCAAGAATGAATTTGATATATTATATTCATGTACGTGGCAACGCCGGAATAGTTCTTTTTAAAAATGAAAATATAAAGATGGAAAGTCATCTATATACATTCAGTGGCACTGAAGTGCCACTGAATTAGGGATAGCAAAGCCTATGCAAATTGTGTAGCGCTGCGCATCATGTATGCGCAAGTGAGGGCGCTGTGGTAACTGCATTATATAGCGAGTACTGTGGTTGTTCTGAATTAGTTGTTGGAATTGCCAGTATGGGTAAACTGCCTGATTTAAACGCCTTCGATCGCGGACAAATCGTAGGTGCGCGACGCATGGACCATTCGATTTCCGAAATCGTCAGACAGCTAGGATTTTCAAGGTCGATAGTGTCAAGAGTATACCAAGAATACATGGATGGTGGAAAATAAACTAACGATTAGGCAAACTGCAAAGGACAATTAGCCTTGACAGTGCGTGGTGAGAGACGGCTAAGGCGTATTGTACGTAGCCAGCGAAGCCAAACATTAGCTCAAATTACCACCCAGTTTAATGACGGTTCCAGTCGTACAGTCAGTAAACGAACTGTGCAACGCTCGCTTCACCGTATGGGTTTCGGGAGCCGTCGATCTACGACAGTACCATTGCTCTATACTCGCCATCGGGCTGCACGTCTTGCCTGGGCAAGAGAGCGCAGAGACTGGAGTGTAGAGGACTGGAAACGAGCAGCATGGAGTGATGAGTCTCGATTCCGACTACTTAACGCCGACGGGAGGCTGAGAATATGGCGTCAGGCTCATGAAGCCATAGATCCTCCATGCCTGGCTGGAACTGTACAAGGGCATGGTGGATCAATTATGGTCTGGGGTGTTTTTTCTTGGCACACTTTGGGATCTTTGGTGCGTGTACCAACCTCCCTCAATGCAATTCGGTACGTAGAGTTGCTGGGTGATCACCTCCATCCGTTTATGCTGTTCTGTTATCCGTACGGTAATGGAGTTTTCCAACAAGACAACTGTACCTCTCACAAGTCCCGGTTGGCTACTGGCTGGATGGATGAGCATTTCTCTGACTTCTCTGTCATGAATTGGCCACCTAGAAGCCCAGACTTAAATCCTATTGAGCATCTTTGGGATGTTTTGGAACAAGGCGTGAAAGGCCGTCACACAGCACCAAAGAACCTTACTGAATTATGGACAGCTTTAGCCAATATTTGGCAAGCCATTCCCTTGGAACGTTTCCAGAAACTTGTTGAATCTATGCCTCGTCGTGTGGCAGCCGTTATCAAGGCCAGAGGAGGCCCAACTCGTTACTAAGTAGGTATCCCTAATTCAGTGGCACTTCAGTGTATATAAAACGTGTAGGTATGCGGCACAAAAATCGATATTTCTACACTCCGAATGGCTTCGGCTGCAACTACCAGTTATAAACATTACTGGCCGGCCGCAATTTGCAACCGCTTGTCAACATGCATTTACGCACTGAAATCAGGAATGCTCGAAAGCGAGCTGCACGATTAAGTGAAATTTGGGAACAGTCTCGAGAAAGAAAGCGAAGTAGAAATAATTCATTAAGAGAGAGGCGTGAAGTAGAGAGCATAAATGATGGCAAAGTTAGGCTTAACCGTCACCGGCATAGCAACCGAGAGCCAGTAATAGTTAATTTTCTACACTTTTTTCAGTACTTGATGAAATTTTTCTCCATTTTTATAAGTGAAGAAATTTTTCCAACAATTTATTATTTCATATGATTTAGTGTAGATATCTGAATTGTGAATAATAGTACATACAGAGAGTCATGTAATCCAAACTATATTTTAGTGCTTTCTGAATTTTTACTCCATTTTGTATGTGAAAGAAATTTTCCCCAACAATTTCTTATTTGATGTAATGATAAAATGTAGATATCTTAATTTTGAAAAATAGTACATACAGAGAGGGATGTAATTTTTAAAATCAATTGGTGTTGGATTTCTCAGTCTTATCTTTAACTCTGTTCTGAAGAAATGAAAATTCACATTTTTTAATCCCGATGTTTTAGAATCAGCCTAATAGAGAATACTCTTTTACAACGTATATTTATGATGACAGGTAATGGTAACATTCCTTATATTTGTTACTTTCCCTTGAGATGTTTTGCAAAAGAAAATACAAAACTTAAAGCGACCATGCTGGTCGCACAGCGGCTAGTTAATTTTTAATGAATGTGTTTTCGATCCATTTCATATATTAAAACTATCCCAAGCTACCTGTTCAAACTCAAATATACTAAAGGACACGTTCACTTAGCTAGAAACACGTGCGTTTACATGATTTTTATACCTGAAGTGACATTGAAACGTAGCAGATGATTTAGTTTTGAGAAATAATTATAATCATGAAATACGTGTATACTCTAATTAAGAAAGTCTGTAAGTAGCATTGAAACGTAGCAGACGATTTATTTTTGAGAAAGAATTCCGAGCATGAAATATGTGAATATACCTTTTCTATAATAACTATCAGATTTGCTGCGTTTTAATACTGAATGTGTTCTCAATCCCTTCACACATATTGATTCTTTTTCTATAATAATAAATCCATTCAAACATTATTGACTAGCTGTAAATTAATGCTTTAAAATGCCCAAAAAGAATAGAGCGATGGACAGGATCTGAAAAAAGAATGTTTTTCGCATGGTCAGCTATATGTGGGAGTGTCTAGACAGAGCAAGGACTCAATCAGAATTATACATTGTCGCAGATGATAAAAAAGAAACAAAAATTGTTGTGTACTTGCAAGTATTAAAATAACAACATATTAGTTAATAAATGAATTTTTTATTACTGAAAAAATGAAATTAATTTAAAAGTCGTTATAACTTTTGAACATCATAACATGAGGCTAATCAGTGAAAAAAATTATAACAGAAACTGAATCCCGAGTGAAGCCGGGTAAAAATCTAGTAATTATATACAGCAGCAGCTGTAGGATCAAAACTTTAATTTCTTCAAAATATACTGGATAAAATAAAGAATTGATTTTAATACAAACTGTTTAAAACAAACTTGAGAAATAGATTTCTTGCATTTTTGCTTAATAGTATTCATTCTCTTTGATCTATCTTTCAAGAATAGAAAACACTTACTTCCCGCACATGACGATTAAGTTCATCAGCTATTTTCATGTATTTTCTTCCAAAAGAAGAAAGCGAAAACAGAAAATCCCAGTGTTACCGCTTCTCTATCGCTTGGCGCCATTATTGTTCCCCCTTCTGTATTCTTCCCCTTGGCGCTAATTTTGCTTTGTACGGCAACCCTATGGATGCCGAAGTTCATTCACCTCGAAGCGTTCGAAGCTTGTTGTTGTTCGGAGCTATGTCTCGTCGGTGCGTTGTGCACATTTAAAACTCTCGTTGTTTGTTGAAAATAAAAACATTTCGAACCAATTTACAGTCCATCAATTAATTATGTTAAAGAACCAGCAAAGTTTAAGTGGTAAATCGTACCATTGATTTGGTCCGCTCTCTCGGAGATCGAATCTTTTAATTTGAGCTATATTTAGCCATTTCGTTTTGTTCTCGGATTTTAATTATGGCGGATGAAGATATTACATCGTTGAATAGGAAACGTGGTGGAATCAAAGCGCAAATAACTAGACTGCAATCATCGATAAAGGATCAAGAAACTAATGAAGATGTCGAAATAGAAGAAATCAAAGTGAAATTAGATAAAGTTCGTAGATTAAACGATCAGATCGAGTGTTTGCGTCTGGAATACTACAAAGTCGTTAAAGATGAAGATTTGAATGAAATCGAAGATAGTTTTGCTGAAATAGAGTCTGATATTCTGAAACTTGAGGTAAGCCTCAAACGTATTTATAATAATTGTATGCATAATAATGTTGAAAATAGTAATGCTAGTACTCAAATTAAAAGTAATAATGTCCAAATTAAACTACCAGAAATTCCATTACCGAAGTTTTCGGGTAATATTGAGGAATGGAACTTGTTTAAAACCCAATTTGACTCGTTAATTTCGTCGAACAATCAACTATCTGAGTCGCAAAAGCTATACTATTTGCAGTCATGCTTAGTAGGAAGTGCGGCTCGGATAATGTCAACTGACGACTCATTTTGTTCTTTATTAAAGGCTTTGGAAAATAGATTTAATAATAAGAGGCTTATTGTAAATACCTACATTTCAGAATTACTTTCGATTGAAAGGTTACACAACGAATGTGCTAAGGATTTAAGATCACTAATTGATCAGCTATATAAACATTTAAGAGCTTTAAAATTATTAGATTTGGATTTGGATAAATTAAGTGAAGCCATGTTGATAAATATTGTTTTGCAAAAGTTGGATAAAGAAACACGCAAACAATTTGAAATGACTTTAACGTCAAATGAGTTAACAAATTGGAGCACGTTTACAACCTTTATTGAAAAAAGATGTCAAATTTTGGAAAATCTACAAAATAATATCACCCAACCACCAAAATCGAAACTGAATTTTCAGAATTCCAAAACGCGCACTTTCGTAACGAAAGTGAATAATTCTTCATCTAAGTGCCCAGTATGCCATTTAGCAAATCATCCTATTTATAAATGTAAGAATTTTCTTGACTTGAATGCTATGGAACGTTATAATATGGTTAAAAATCTCTCACTTTGTATTTTATGTTTAAATTCGGGGCATAAATTGACTTCTTGCCGCCAATCTAAGTATTTGTGTAAGATTTGTAATGGTCGTCATAATTATCTCTTACACCGATATGGAAATACCTCTAACGAAAAATTGAATATTGCGCAAGCTGAAACAATAACTCCAGAGCTGAAAAATGACTCGCCACCTGCAGATACTTCTTCCTCTGCTTGTTTGTTTATAAAAAATAAAAGTGTTCTCCTTTCAACAGCTGTAGTACTTGTGCAAAATATTTATGGCCAGTTTATGAGAGCAAGAGTAATCCTTGACAGTGCTTCTCAGTCTAATTTCATAACTAAGCAATTTGTTGATAATGCTAATTTAAGGAAACAAAAAGTAAATATTTCGGTTTCGGGATTAGGAGGAATACCTACTCCAATTGAATATGAAGTTTTTGCTAACATAGCAAATGGAAATGGATCGTTCTTTTCGTTGCAAAACTTTTTAGTCGTCGATAAAATTACGGATATGGTTCCGGCAACAAATTTGAATTTAGAAAATATAGAAATTCCACAAGTTATGTTGGCAGATCCTGAATTCACCAAGCCATCCCGAATTGATATGCTTTTGGGAGCTGAGACTTTCTTTGAAATTGTTAAGGGTGAACAAATACGTTCATCTGTAAATTCATTACTATTTCAGAATACTGTGTTTGGTTATGTCGCTAGTGGCTATGTAAATACAAATAATCAAGGGCCATATACTAATTTATGTAGTTTAATTTGTCAAAGTGAAAACATAGAAAAGATAGTCGAAAAATTCTGGTCTGTGGAAAATATTAGTGAAGATCAGACTATCTTTAGTAAAGAAGAAGAGTTTTGTGAGTCACATTTTAAAGAAACTCACAAAAGAAATAAAGATGGTCGCTTCGTAGTTAAAATGCCCATGAAAGAAGGATCTTTGGGTGAATCTAAGGCCTTAGCCAACGTTAGACTTAATCAATTAGTCAAGCGGTTGCATAAAAATTCGATGATGCAAAATTTATATAAAGAATTTATAACCGAGTATGAAAACTTGGGCCATATGGAAAAGGTAGATAACGATCAGAATTGTGAAGGGTCGTATTATCTGCCGCATCATGGTGTTTACAAACCTGAAAATTCGACCACAAAATTAAGGGTTGTATTTAACGCCAGTGCTCCTAGTACTTCGGGACAAAGTCTAAATGACTTGCTTCTTGCCGGTGCAGTGCAAGAAAACATTTGTGATATAATGGTGAGATTTCGGACATATAAGTACGCCTTTACTGCTGATATTAAAAAGATGTATCGTCAAATATTGATTGAGGAATCTCAAAGAGATTTACTAAAGATATTATGGAAAGAAAACATAAATGAGTTAGCAACCACATATCGGCTTAACACTGTCACCTACGGCACAAAATCGGCCCCATTTCTCGCTATTCGTTGTTTAAAGCAGCTAGCTTTGGATGAAGCAGACAAATTTCCGCTCGCCGCTGAAGTTACCCTTAATGATGTTTACATGGATGATTTTGTCTCGGGTGCTTCTACTTTAGAAACTGCACGAGAATTGCAGTGCCAGTTGACGCAAATGCTTCACACTTGTGGAATGCAACTCCACAAATGGAAGTCTAATTCCAATGACCTATTGAATAGTGTTTCGGAGAAGTGTCCTGAACATAAATTTACTTCGGGTTTAGATCCAACTGTCAAGGCACTCGGAATAATTTGGAACCCTCAAGAAGACATATTTTGTTTTAAAGTAGTGATAAATGAGAAATCTTCTTACACTAAACGTGACGTCTTGTCAACAATTGCAAGATTGTATGATCCTCTTGGATTGATAGGCCCAATCATTTCTAAAGCTAAGATTTTTCTGCAAAGGCTATGGATTAGAAAGCTTTCTTGGGATGAACCTTTGCCAGAAAACATTTTGTTAGAATGGAAACAATTTGTTTCGTGCCTAAGATCTGTTGAAGAAATAAAAATTAACAGATATGTGTTGACTGACAGTGCCGATAAGATCATACTTCGAGGGTTTTCTGATGCTTCCGAATCTGCTTATGGATCAGTTATATATCTAATTTGTATTGCTAAGGACAATACTGTGTCTTCTCATCTCATAGCCAGTAAATCTCGTGTTGCACCATTAAAAACTATGTCTGTGCCTCGTCTTGAGTTATCAGGATGCCTACTCTTATCGCAACTGATAGTCAAGGTTCGCAATTCTCTAAAGTTGAAAATTGATGAAGTTTGTCTTTACACAGATTCGACAATTGCTCTGGCATGGATCAAGACACCGGCATATAAACTTAAGACTTTCGTTGGAAACAGAGTTTCTAAAATTCAAAACTTAACGGAATCGCATCAATGGAAACACATTTCTTCATCTAGCAATCCTGCTGATATTATTTCTCGTGGATCTTCGCCCCATGAACTTTCAAGTTTGTCGCTGTGGTGGCAAGGTCCTGGACTTGTAGAGGAATCCATTGGTACCCCCATCTCAGTTGATGTGCCTCTTCAAGAATCGCAGCTTTACCAAGATGAACTTAAAAAACTTTCTGACATTAACTTACTTAACACTAAAGAAAATACATTTTCGAGTGATTTCCTTAATTTGTCGAATAACTACGTTAAAGTAATCTGTATTTTTAGTTTTATTTGCAGGTTTGTATTTAATGTTAAAAACAAAATGAAAATAATCGGCCCAATTACAAACGAGGAATTAGAAAGGGCTAAAAAGAAATTAATTAAAATTATTCAGGTAAGTGAATTTGATAAGGAAATCAAAACACTAAAGAACGGTGAATCGGTGAAGAAAGGCCAGGTAAGCCACTTAAATGCTTTTTTAGATGAAGAAGATTTGTTAAGAGTAGGTGGTCGTTTGGCTCATGCCAATATAAGTTATGATAATAAACATCAGATAATACTACCTAGAAAACACAAACTGACTACTCTCATATTCCAACATTATCATTTAAAGAACTTTCATGCAGGACCTCAATCCTTATTACATTTTGTTCGCCAAGAATTTTGGCCCATTGGAGGTAAAAATATCGCAAGAAAGGTAGTGCACAACTGTGTAACTTGCTTTAGACACAAACCTACTACTTTAGATCAATTAATGGGAAATTTGCCTCCAGAGAGAGTCAACCCCAATCCTGTCTTTTCTAACACAGGTGTAGATTTTTGTGGTCCCTTTTACATTCGATATAAGTATCAAAGAAAGGGTAATTTACACAAGGTGTATGTAGCTATTTTTGTTTGTTTAGTTACTAAGGCCATACATCTTGAGATAGTGTTCGATCTAACTTCACAAGCATTTATTGCTTGCTTGAAGAGATTTTTCGCTCGTAGAGGAAAATGTTCAACCTTATTTAGTGATAATGCTAAGACCTTTATAGGAGCTAGTCTAGAATTGAAAAAACTCGCGTCACTTGCTAATTCTCCTGATGAATGTTTATCTAGATTTTTGGCTACGGAGAATATCTCCTGGAAATTCCTTCCCCCTCGAGCCCCGAATTTCGGTGGACTCTGGGAGTCAGGTGTCAAGTCCTTCAAGCATCATCTAAAAAGAACTGTTGCTGATGCCAAATTATTTTATGAGGAATTTTTGACGGTTGTCACCCAAGTTGAAGGCATCTTAAATTCAAGGCCAATTTCTCCATTATCATCTCATGCCTCGGACTTAGAATCTTTAACTCCTGGACATTTTTTAATAGGTCGGCCCATAAATTCGATCCCAGAGCCTTCTTTAATAAATGAATCAGACAATAAATTATCCCGTTGGCAACGATTAACAAAAATGGTTGAGCAAATTTGGAAACGTTGGTCCATTGATTATTTAAACCATTTGCAAGAACGGAAAAAATGGCAATTTGCTAAAAACAACATTAACGAAAATGCAATGGTTCTACTAAAGGAAGACAACCTTCCACCCTTTAAATGGTGTCTTGGCAGGATAAGTCAAGTCATTCCAGGCAAGGATGGCAAAATTCGAGTAGCAATTGTAAAAACTAAAAAGGGTTACTTTAAAAGACCAATTTCTAAAATTTGCCTCCTACCCATTGAAAATTGATCTCTTTGAAGTTATTATAAACAAAATAGATCTGTACGTATTTAATTGTATATATTTTTCTGTATATATATTTACTTTAACTTTATTTTTCTGTACAATTTTATATATATTTTTCTGTATATTTACTTTCACTTTATTTTCTGTACAATTGTATATACTTTAATATTTACGAAAAACAAAAAAAAACGGAATGTCAATTTGTTGCATTGTGCTGAACTTCGAAAATTTATTGTAACTTGTCTTGTAATTTGTGTTGCATGTCATAGACAAGCAACGCGGGGCGGTATGTTACCGCTTCTCTATCGCTTGGCGCCATTATTGTTCCCCCTTCTGTATTCTTCCCCTTGGCGCTAATTTTGCTTTGTACGGCAACCCTATGGATGCCGAAGTTCATTCACCTCGAAGCGTTCGAAGCTTGTTGTTGTTCGGAGCTATGTCTCGTCGGTGCGTTGTGCACATTTAAAACTCTCGTTGTTTGTTGAAAATAAAAACATTTCGAACCAATTTACAGTCCATCAATTAATTATGTTAAAGAACCAGCAAAGTTTAAGTGGTAAATCGTACCACCCAGTATAACCAAGGACGAGAAAATCTTTCAATGAAATATTCTGCTGCTCTGAAAGAATAAAAAATATCGCATTCTGTCAAAAGATTGTAGTCCGCGAAGAAAATAATTTAAGATTCATTGTATCATATCGTTTGAGGAATAATCTTTAGCATACGGGACCCATTTTTCCGATAACCTCTTTAGAACGATCATTAAAGAGGTTTATATATATATATATATATATATATATATATATATATATATATATATATATATATATATATATATATATATATACCGGGTGGCCATAATTAAACTGACAGTGCTCACAGTGTTCTGTAGCGCGATCTATTTGCGAGAATAACGCCACATTTTGTAGGAAGATTAAACAAGACGGGGGACGAAGGATTCCGCGAAAAAATAAATTAGTTCCAAAAGTCACCGCTAGGGGAATATTTGGCGCTGTGTAATAGAAAATGCACTGTCAGCTACTGTGAGCACTGTCAGTTTAATTATGGCCACCCGGTATATATACTAGGGGCTTAGCCCCTAGGCTCGCTACGCTCACTCCTCTATTATGGCTAATAGCGAGATACAAAGGGGTGATTCTAGGGCAATGTAACAGCTTCCATCCATTTACTGTTGTCACCCTTAATGCGAAGGGCCTTTCATCACTGCTGAATTATCAGCTTTAAATTTCAATTAAAAATCAAAAATTTAAGATATAGACTTGAAATGAGGTTTATATGAATAAGACAGCTTTCAGCTTCTAGATGATGTAAATATTTTACTTGTAAGATAAAATCTCGAGCAGAATCGATATTACATCCACATAGGGGACAATATTTCTTGAAAAACTGTGTTTCATGTTTTGAGGAAAATATTAGTCTGTTTTAATTTATTTTTAAACAAATGAGGTCTAATTTGAAAGAAAAATGTCTGTCGTCTTAGATTTTAAAAAGATAAAAATTCTACGATCATTTTTTGGCGAGTTATCGTAATCTGAAGATGAAAACGTCAATATTTTCCCACAAAACATAAAATAAAAAAAAAAACTTAATGTTAGACGAAGATGAGCCATGTCTTACTTTGTACCCCACATTTTTCTGCATCTATTGGTATCAGTCTCGACCCCATACTCCCAGCGGTTTTGGAGGAGATAGCGTGACAAGCTTTTGACAGCTTGTGGCAAGCTTTTAATTTTTTTTAGAATATATATATATATATATATATATATATATATATATATATATATATATATATATATGTGTGTGTGTGTGTGTGTGTGTGTGTGTGTGTTAGTAAAGAATTAATTAAAAAAGAATAATTACTAAACAATTTACATAGGGGCTTCAGAATAATCTAATCTCTAGCATTAAATCCCATTATTTATCGTATTTCGAAACGCGCCAATTCTCAATCCTAAGGAAGGGAAATTCCTTTTTTGAGAAGAACCAGAAAGAGTCTAAAAATAGAATCAAACTTAACTCCTCCCCAGCCTCATCTGCGGTGCGACGTCATGCAGACGTAATGAGCGCATGCGCTATAGCATTAGACGTTTTGAAACAAAAGACTTTTAATGCAGAGAGGGATTGTTTTCGGTCGTGGCTGGTCACGCATCAGGAGGATCGAGATGATGGCTTGGCAGATAATTAATATGGATTGAATTGAGGTAGTTTAACATTCGGAAATAAACTCTTTGGTTTATTTAAGTTGTAGTTCTTTGCCACAGGCCTTTATTCACTGATTGCTATTTAGAATGATTATATTAGGGAAAAGTTAAGCTGGAGTAACAATATAAGCTTCTTGTCATAAGCCGAGCAAGATCCAGAAATTCACGCGAGGAAAAAAAAATCAACCCCACAGTCGTTTTGGATTTAAGTTTAAAAAATTAGAATTTGTAAATTTGTCTAAGTTTTCGTCTCTTTCCTCGTGATTGTGTTGACCATTGGAGGAAAAATTTCCGGAAAAGTATTATTTTTGTTTTGAAGCTGCAAAATTATTGTGTTTGTGCTGACGCCGACTTCACACCCCGGATTAAGTTCAACATTAATGCTGATAACCGTCTTCAAAGAGGATTGCAAGATCTGCCGGGTTTTTATTTGCGTTGCTTTAGTACGATTTGTGTGGAGAGGAAGGCCTGGCGGAATCCAGTTGTGCCTGACAATGCTGTGAGGCGATGACGCCATTCGCATCGAGTTTATGTGTTCCGGCGGGTTACCCCCTTCAAGTCTTCGACAATTTTCATCGAGTGCCGAGTGATACCGTGCTTCCATATGGGTATAATTTCCCAGAGAATTCAACTAGGTATTTGCGTTGTTCCGAGTGATCTTTACACGAAAAGTGATTTTCTATTCCGACGCAACAAGCATGAACGATTGTGCTTTTAAAATCGGTGGTACTGTGTATGTGAACTTGACAGGCAACAACATTGCGGAATTCTGTAAAGTGAGTGTTATGACACTAAAAGATTACGATGAATATAAACAATCCATCGCGCTTAGGACCAGCTCGACAGAGGAATACACCGGGATTGAAGGGTGTTAAGAAGATAAAATTTGTATGTGCTAGATAATTAATTTGGTGAAATTAATTTTTTTTTGTTTGAAGGGATTAACTAAATTAGTGTAAGTTAAATTTTATGATTTAATTCTTGTAAACGAAATGAGTCTATGATTGTTGATTTTCTAAAAAGCTACCTTGTTTTGATGTAAAAATGGAATGTTTTTTGTTGGTGACGTGAAAATTTAAACTAAATTCAGCAACATTTTGGGAGCTACAACCCATAAATTTTTAAAACTGATGTTACCCACACCTGTTCACTGAAGAATAAATACACTTTGTTATAGCTAGGAGGATTTGGGCACTCAATTTTCTGACGGCCATTCCCAATTGGTTTGCATTGAATATTTTAAATTTTCAGTGCAGTTTTAGTTTGCTGAATTAAAATTTGCTATTTCTGTGTACTGTTTTGCAAAGATTTTGGGTAGAATTTTGAGTGTGATAGACGTATTTCATATTTTCCAGATTAATTAATAAATACTTCGAAATTAGAAAAAAACTTTGATATTGTTATGCTACGAAATTTAAAAGTTTATTCATTTTTTTTTCTTGGGGAAGGGGGGGGGGGGAAGCAAAGTATAAAGTATTAAATTATGAACAATTAAAAAAACTTTTCTGCAAATTCTGGTCTCCTGAGTTGCTGATGATCTTTTACTTCTCGTATATGATTTTTTTGTTTTATATTTTGATTTTCATGAAGTGTTTTTTTCAGTTTACATTGATCTTACAGTTATTATAAGTATGTTTATATTTTGATTTTGGTGGGTACCCTGACTTTTGGTATACATTTTGACAAATATTGTGCTAAGTGTTTTTATAGTGTATATTTTTGGTTGCCGATAAATTAATGAGGAGGACATATTATGCTAAGTGTATTTTACTGTATTGAAATAAATTTTATTGATATTGTTGTGTGATTAAAAGAAAAAAAGAAAATGAGGTGTGGAATTTGTAGGCTAATTTTCAGTAATGTAAGATGTGAAGGTTTACGAAATATTTTAATTTTGGAAATGGTAAGATTGTGTTAGAATATTGAAAAGTGTGAGTTATTTTAACATACTTTGTCAATTAAAGAAAATGATTTAATGTGACCAGGCATGAGCCTTTTTCCCATGTCTCCTCAATTTATATGGGTTAGAGTTTTAAGTTGGTCATTGAACGATTATGAAAATTGCATAATAATAAAATTTAAGAAAGGAAATTGTTTTGAGTATTGTACATAAATTTGAAAGTTGATACGTTGATTCCATACATTTAAAATCTAATTTACTTTTACTCATATATTTTGTAATCTCATATTGTGTATTCTTGGTTCTATTGATTAGGATGATATAAATTTTATGATGTGTTTAGAATTTAACAATATTTTAAGATAATTGTGTTTTTTAGTGATAATAATAATTTATAATCACTAAAAAATTAGTGATGATAATAATTTTTTAGTGACTATAAATTTTGATAAGTGATATTTCAGTTAAGTGATACGTTTATGTGATATTTTGATGTTTTAATTGTTTTGGTTACAATTTTTGGGTACCCACTAACTGTTATAAGAATTTAATATTGTCTATACAACGTATGGTAATATTGTTTTGTTGTAAATTGCATATTTTAAAACCACTGCTCCAAGGTTTTTCGAACGAAGAGAAAATTAAGTGAAGGGGTTTTTAGGGGTAATTTTGTGATTTTTCGGGTAGGCCTAATTGTTGTTCTTCTGATTTTTGTATTGGCTGTGGACGGCCGCCCTAGTCAGAATTCTTTTCAGTTGATGATTATGTAGATTTTTTAAACTTAATTGTAGTTGTTTCTCTCTTCTGGAGACTTGACACATGTGAATTAGCTACTCCTTGTGTGCACGCCTTCAGAGGGACGTGGGGGGTAGGAAATTTGTTAAGAATTAATTAGAAAAGAATAATAATTAAACAATTTACAGGGGGGCTTCAGAATAATCTAATTTCTAGCATTAAATCTCATTATTTATCGTATTTCGAAACGCGCCAGTTCTCAATCCTAAGGAAGGGAAATTCCCTTTTTGAGAAGAACCAGAAATAGTCTAAAAATAGTACCAAACTTAGCTCCCTCCCATTCCCCATCTTCGGCGCAGACGTCATGGGCTTGCTCTGTTGTATTATTTGCTTTAACACAATGGGTAAGTTAAGCAGATTGATGATTTTTCAATGACAGCAGACACACGTTAGGACTGCTCCGCATTTGAGTAGGGCGGGCGCTACGATGTGTGCGATCTTGGAGAGCTGGTTTTCATGAAGTTGAAAGGAATAAAGATTAATTAAATGGAATAATGTTGTCGTCCTAATTGTGTGGATTATTTCTCTACTACGCCACGAACTGATTTAATAGGAAGACTGCGTATTTGTGTAAACTAGTAAACGGGCGAAATACGACACATGTCATTCATATATATACTATATATATATATATATTTAAATATACATACATACATACATACATACATACATTCTTGGGCCCGTATTCTTGGGATACATGCTATCCCAGCCCGTAAGGAAAAGGTCAAAGAGAAGTTTCATATCAAAAACACTTTTACATTCCATTACAATTTCGTGACACATGGTAATCTTTCCGGTAATTTTTATCAGACGTTGAATTTGATTAGCGTCTGAAATAGCAGTATGATACTGGTCTTAAAATGCCTATAGTTTTATTAACATATAAAGCTAATAATTTTGTTGTTGTTGTGGCTTATGCCCCTTGACCGACAGTATATCACATCAAGTCCGTAAAGGCTATTGGGCAAAACTGTTTTGTTGGGCTCAGGTTTTGAATATCACTACAAGGGTCGGAGTCTGACATGGCTAAAGAATCGGTCCGTAATTTTGAACCGAGTCAAGTGACAAGACTGGTAGACTTGACCCTGCACCCCCATAGGTAAATTTTGAGAACTTGGAGGCCATTGCAGCCACGACAGATTTTTCGCGCACCATATAATATATATATATATACTATAAAAGTCAAGGAGTTTTTTCTCAGATTGCTTTAATTCGGCTTAATTTGTCTGTTTTTTTAAATGAGATAAGTTAGTTGGTGTTAGCTATGTTAATTCGGGATCCAGGAGGTTTTAATGCTGATTTGTTTTGTTGCATATTTAACTATATTTATATTTATATTAAATCTCATTATACTCATATTTTTTTCACATAAACAGTAATCTAAAATTTTTCTAATTTGATGTTTGTCGTAATTCTAATTTTTACAGAAAAAAGCAACACCAAATTTGTAGCAATGGAGATTTTCTCCCTTGCAAAAATTATTCGCAAATCAAAATTGTGATAGTGTTTTTTTAATAGTGTTTTATTTTGATAGTGTTTCTCATTATACTAATATTTTTTCACATAAACAGTAATCTAAATTTTTTTTTAATTTGTTGTTTGTCGTAATTCTAAGTTTTACAGAAAAAAGCAACACCCAATTTTTAGCAAAGAAGATTTTTCCCCTTGGAAAAATTATACGCAAATCAATATTTTGATAGTGTTTTTAAATTTTAGTATAAGGAAACTTACTTTTTTGTTATTCGCTATTTATCATTTTACCAGTTTGTACTCTTCAAAATATGACTGCTGGATAGTAAATAAATGTAATAATAATGCAAGAAATAGTAATGTAATAATGATGAAAATTAATGTAAAAATGTAATGTATTTTTCCTCGGAATAAACAAATTAAAAATGTTTATGAGGCCGCGTGCTTAATAAGTATGTAATGCCAGATTAAAACATGTCACTGAGGATGCTCAGAATCAGATTAATGTGTTTATGCGACCTAGTGCTTAGTGAGTATCTAAAGCCAGATTAAAACATGTCATTGAGCATGCGCAGAAAACATTTTTTTTAATTGTAAATTATCGGTAATTAATAGAAATCGCGGTTACAAAATCCAAAATTTACACATCTGTAGATAAAAATCTTTCGTTTAAGATCAAAATGAAGTCAATGGAAGCTGTAGTTTTCTCTTACGGACTGCCCAAAAAATTGGCTTAGCCGATAGAATCGGCTTAGCCGACTTAAATATAAAGATTTGCCAAATACCGATCATTTGGAAACTAGGCCAATAAACCTCAAGCTACCCAATATTTGTAAACACGGGACATAAAATTTAAAAGTCCAGGGCACACGTTAAGATGTAAAGCAATCATTGGTTGATTTGAACGGAACAAGACGCAGTCTGGAAAATTAGCCAGATCAATCCGGATAAGATGTGCCCCGAGACGGTCGTGGCTGGCCAGAAGTGTTAAACAAGCGACCGCAGAAAAACGCGGTAAGTTGGGAACAAAAGAAAATTTCTAATACAGAATTAGTTATTCGTCATATTCATTATTCGTTATGTAAACCGTTGTCAAACTCCTATGCTGTAGAAACACTCAATGAGATTTCCATTATCAGAGGAGAATAAAGTTTACGTTTTACTTTGTGAGGTATTGAATCAAAATTAACCCCTTCTGGTTTAAATAAAGGACAGTTTGGAAAAGAAACAAGCGAATGCAAATGGGCGGTATTTTTCTACTAGATGGGAAACCCCGTGGATAGCGTACACTTGCGACAGTGAGAGAGAAACGCCACGAGGCGAGGTCGGATGGAGGTGAACGGCGAACAAAAAACAATTGAAGAAGTGAAGATCGCTTTGCCGTACAGCAGCCGGACATTATCAAGTTTACCGAAGGCGTTTTGAAGTTAGCTATCATTCCAGTGACCTGGTGATAAAGTGAAGACAGAAAGGTTAGTGTGGCGTATGTACAAGCAGTGGCGTGGTTTAATTCTGGCAGGAATTCCGTAATATAGCTACCGGGATCAATACGCGCGATAAATAATTCCCCGTTGCCTGCTGGCAGTTGAGTACGGTATTTATGTAGTCTGACTGTGTTGTTATAAATAGAGTTTAGTGTAGAAAACCTCGTCACATCTTGTTAATGGTTACCGCAAATTAAGGTAATGGAACAGAGAACTTTCCAACTTACAAGTCAACCACATTGAAGAAATTTTCGGCCATGGATTCATGTCTTTTATTCTCGAATTTTAAACCTAATACACATTCTCAAAAGTAAAAGAAATGAAAGATTATACAGAATCAATTTTAATTCAGTAAAAACAGAGAACGCATTAGCTATAAAATACACGAGGGCACTTTGATAATTCACCTAGGAGATACTGTGAAAATCAATTACACAGTAAATGAATAATCGCAGAACTTTGTCCTAAACGAGAAATTTCTTCAAAAATACGTTTAGTATTTTTTAATGTATCAGATATTATTGCTCCCTCGAGACTGGACCCCGAGACAAAATCCAGCAACCAGTATAGTAATTGATATGAAGCCAAAGCCTGTAGCCTGATGTCGTAAATGATTAATGCAAGTGGGAACCCATCAGTCACCCAACAGATATGTCCAGGCCAACAGACGGGTAATAGTTTGTTAATTATAATTAAATTGCGAATAGTTTTACTCGTGGAGCAATATTATAATCTATCATTACAGCGCAGTACTTCGAATTAAATCGTAAGGGGTACAGAAAATCAGACTGAAGCAATTTCTGTCTGCTCTGAACAACAATTACTCTGTACGTTTGAAAACCCTGTAATGTGAATAGGGTACTAACACAGTATAATCTATCGTTACGGTGTAGTACTTCGAATAAAATCATGTGGGCTGCAGAAAATCAAACTGAAGCAATTTTGGTGCAATAACCCTGTACGTTTTCCCTTAACATAAGAATAGGGTACTAACACAGTAGAAAGGGTTACTAACACAGTATAATCCGTCATTACGGTGCAGTACTTCGAATTAAATCGTGTGGGCTGCAGAAAATTAGATTGTAGCCATTTTGATCTACTCTGAACTACAATAACCCTGTACGTTTTCTCTTAAACAGAAGAAGGGTACTAACACAGTAGAAAGGGTACTAATACAGTATAATCTATCATTACGGCGTAGTTCTTCGAATTAAACTGTGTGGACTGCAGAAAATCAAACTGAAGCAATTTCGATCTGCTCTGAACTAGAGGAAAACCTGTTCATTTGCCCTTAAACGGAAGAGTACTGACTCAGTGGAAAGGGTCAAAGGGTCTTTTGAATGCTTGATTTCAACTCTGCTTTTTCGAGGGTTTTGACGAAAAGGCAATTGTACGGAAGCCTAAATTCGTTATACAGTCAGTAGTCTTGAATCAGGTTTTTAATTTTATTTTCGCAGGGCCTTTAATTTGCATGAAACGTAAATCTGCTATCGAGATTTATAAGAATGTTGTTAAAAGCAGAAGGAAAGGCACCCCAACAAAACGGTAGTCATAAGAATTTCGCAACCGAAATTGATATTTTGCTTCTAAATTCTACTCTTCACGGAAAAAAATATATTTATCACCTTTTAAGAAAACAGAATTTTTTCTGAGTTGCTCAGAGCACTTCAAAAATTCCCCACTGTCCTCCGAAATATTAAACGGGTTTGGCGGAAAGAAAACTCAATTTGAAAGCTATAAAAAGTCAATACCATGAAACCTCCGTCGATCGTTCCTCGAATCATCGTCTTCCCGTATGTATCGTTTATTTCATCCAGTCCCGCTGACACAATTTCTTTGTTATGTTCCCGCATACATAGTTTTTCCACATTAATCGTTCGGTGCAATCGGTCCCTCGAAAATGATAGATCGAGGTTTCACTGTAGTTGCGATTATTAGTTTAATATTGTTATGCACTTTGCACAGAGCATTTCCCGTGAACGGCTCAAAAGACTACAAGTGTCACTCTTCTGTGCTGAATAATGAATGGTTTGGGTGGATAGCGAACTTTTTAAAGTAGGATTACGTTCCTCCATAACGGTTCTCAGGAAAGCAAAATTTCAGACGCTAAAACTGACCGCCGTCGCGAGTTATAATTTTGGCAGCGTGCCAAACCCAGTCTGTATCACTGGGGCAAGCAATAAACAATTAAACAAAAAAGTACCAAAATGCGTCAAAATTTTGAGTGACACACACACACACACACACACACACATATATATATAGTGGAATCTCGGTCGATCGTTCCCCGAATCATCGTTTTTAGGTATGTGTCGTTTGTTTCACCCAGTCCCGGCGATCATCTTGCTTTGAAATGTTCCCGCATTTATCGTTCAGTTGAGTTGGTCCTTGAAACACGATAGATCGAGATTCCACCGTATATATATACACTGCTGGCCACTGTAAATGCAACACCCTGAAGGAAACATGCAAATAACATGAAATTTACAACATGCATTAGCGGAGGTGAGATATGCAAATGATTAGAATTTCAGCCCAGACGCACATCACGCTCGCCTGTGGCACCACTTCAAAGCGCTATTTAAGGCTTGGAGATTTCGACGATTTCAAGTTCGGCAATTGTGTTTTTCTTGCGGTTTTTTCAAAAAAAGATCAATTATGCCTCGTCGAAAACAGCGATCATCTTTTGATCAAGTATCCGAGTTCGACAGAGGAAGGATAGTGGCCTACCGAGATTGTGCATTATCTTTCAGGGAAATCGGTAGTCCTGTTGGACGAAACCAAACAACTGTAATGCGGATATGTGATCGTTGGATGCAGGAGGGTACGACGGACCGGCGTGTTCGATCGCATCCACCTCAGCGCACCACTTCACGTGATGACAGGCAAATTGTGCGCATGGCAGTGACGGATCGCTCAGTCACATCACGAACAATAGCACAGCACATGCAGTCTGTAACGCATCATCCAGTGTCTGCGCGTACCATTCGACGCCGTTTACAGCAGAGTGGTCTGTCCGCAAGACGTCCATTGCTTTGTCTACCCTTGACGCAGAACCACAGACGTCTCCGCCGCCAATGGTGCGATGACAGAAGGATGTGGACGGCAGGATGGAATGAAATTGTCTTTACTGACGAGTCACGCTTCTGTCTGCATCACCACGATGGTCGCATTCGAGTCTGGAGACACCGTGAAGAGAGGATGCTGAACAGCTGCGTTATGCACCGCCACACTGGTCCTGCACCGAGTATTATGGTATGGGGCGGTATTGGATATCACTCTCGCACACCTCTAGTACGCTTTGCCGGTACTTTAAACAGCCAGCGCTACATCTCCGAGGTGTTGGAGCCAGTTGTCCTTCCTTACCTTCAGGGCGTGGCCACAGCCATATTTCAACAGGATAATGCGCGACCACACGTGGTACGCATTGTCCAACGGTTCTTCGTCAATCGCCAGATTGAATTGCTTCCCTGGTCGCCTCGCTCTCCGGATCTTTCGCGGATAGAAAGCATGTGGTCCATGGTTGCTCTACGATTGACCCAGATTCCATCCCCAGCTGCCACATGAGATCAACTTTGGCAACGTGTGGAAGCTGCTTGGTCTGCTGTACCCCAAGAACGCATCCAAAGTCTCTTAGAATCAATGCCGAGGCGTGTGGCAGCAGTGATCGCCTACAATGGCGGCTACTCTGGCTACTGATTTTGGCAACCACACTTCACAGAAGTCTATAAATTTAATCATTTGATACTTGGTCAACATGTTATCTACAAAATAAATTTTGTTGTGATATCTCTTGTCTTTCTTGGTGTTGCAATTCGGGTGGCCAGCAGTGTATATATATATATATATATATATATATTTATATATATATATATATATATATATATATATATACAGAGAGAGAGAGAGAGAGAGAGAGATGTATACATAACACATACATGCATATATACATACAAATGAGGTAAGCAACGATAAGTAATCCTGCGTTAATAACCCGAAATACATAGTTTCGTTAGAAGGGACTACCTGAAATTTTTTTTGCTGGGCTATATGAGATCAATAACTGTGACAGTTAGTTTAATCATTCAAGCGCCCAACACTCTTATCATTTATTGCGAACACGAAAGGGTACATCGTAAATGTCACGCATCCATTATAGAATTTAACGGTTGGAGACGAAAGCAAATTGAATTCGAAGTTTACTGAAAGACAATAATCATGAAAATGAGCATAATCGTCATGTGCACGACAATTTTGTAGCATTTCTAGTGAGCGGTTCAGAGCCCATCAATAATGTTACACTATTAACGGAATATTTAATCATTTGGCCATAAAGTAAATTTAATTTAAACGATATACAAAATCAGTAATTGGGACAATTAGCATAAGTTGTCTGATGCAGTTTTCTTTCCCACTTATTAAATTTTTTAAAATTTCCGAATAAAGTTTTATAATTCTAGAGGATACAAATCTATGATGCCCGGTATAAAGAGATTATGTCAAAAACAGGGATTTTTAGATACTTGTTAGTATTGATTAAAAAAATATTTTCACTGTTATAAAAGTCTTAGGTCTATAAATTTTGTGTATAATATTACATTTCTTGTTTCATAATCAAATTTTCATTCCAGTTAAAAGACTTTTGTTTTTTATCAATACTAACAAGTATCTAAAAATTACTGTTTTTGACTTAAGCCCTTTATACCGTGAATCATAGAAATAATCAAAAATCTTACACGATATAAACCAGAGGTTCTTAACCGGGGTTGCGAGTACCCCTGGGGGTGCGAAAGAGCATTTCTAGGGGTGCGAGAGAAGGTTCTAAATTTTAAATGAAAATTACCAACTGTGTGAATCATTTGATGGATACTTTTCCAATTGAAATATAAGCAAAATTAATAGATGGACTCTGAATCTATTTGTGTTTGACCTAAATTCAATGGACGAGAACGATTTATTAAAAGACAATCTTATCGGAATACCAGCTACTGCACGTATTGAAATGGAATTTGAAAAACTGAACTTAGAACAGCTCTGGTGTACGCAGTTAGAACTTTATCCAGAATTGGCAAAAGCAGCATTAGAGACACTTTTACCATTGGCCACCTCTTACCTCTGTGAAAAGAGTTTTTCATCCCTTTTGCACATCAAAACAAAAGCCAAAAATTGCTTAAAGGCATCTTATGACTTACGTGTGGCTCTTTCAAAAAATGAGCCTCGTTTTAAAAGGCTAATTATGAACCAACAACAACAATGTAGACATTAAAAATGTAGATATTGCTTTATATGTAATAAAATAGTATGTATTGTAAATGTATTAAATTTTTATGCAATAAATAATCTTGCAATAATTCTTTTTTCGTAAAAAAAAGAAACACATTTTTCAAGGAGGTTCGAAAGTTTATTTTCAGATTCATGGAGTTGTAAACTATTAAAAAGGTTGAGAACCACTGATATAAACTGAAGATTAACTTAGAGATTAGAAGCTGAAGTTATCTTACATTTTCCTTATAAAATTCTACAGGGTGTCCTGCTAAAAGTATCCAAATAATATGGCTTGTTTTTACGAATTTTAAAAAGATATTTAAATAGAAAGAATATCTCACTAAGTTTTAATATCAATCATAGATTTCGATGTGTGAATCTTTAGTAGCACAACTGACGTCTAAATGATAATCCAGTTCTCTCCAAGTGTTTTGTAGCATATCAGGAGTTATTACACGAATTGCTCGAATGATACGCTTCTTCATCTGATCCCCAGTTTCAATTGTTTGTTTATACACAACGAATTTAGTGAATGCCCAATCAAAAAAGTGTAATTACTCCTGATATGCTACGAAACACTCGGATAGAACTGGATTACCATTTAGATGTTAGTCGTGCTACAAAAGGTATACACATCGAAATCTATGATACTATAATCGAAATCTATGATTGATATTAAAACTTGGTGAGATGTTCTTTCTATTTGAATATTTTTAAATTCTAATGGATAGTTCCGTAAAAATAAGTCATAACTTTTGGATACCTTTAACCCGGACACATTGTATTTTTGATCCATGTCATCACTCTTAATCTCAAAGTTACAACAAGCAACTTTATCGAGATTAGGCAGTACGTAGAAACATTTTCCTACTGAACTTAACACATGATAATAACATCTTAAAGTTACTGCATCGTGCTCTGCCCGAAATACAATTATTCAGAAATCTTCAGCTACGTAGTCGACTATTTTCCACTCTCATACTTATATAAGCCAGATGAACTTCGTGCCATTTGTCAGTTACCCATTAGATAATATCGAAAACTCCTCTACGAAGAGAGAGAAAGGCAAACAGATTTAAGCAAAGAAATTAAGGGACATGTTCATTATTTTGACGCCTTCTACGTTTGTATCTCGGCCTTTAGTAATATGTATTCAAACAGCGTTATGTCCTTTTAGATTGACTGAAAAACATTTTGATCTTATACATCAGTAGCGCTCAAACTATGGGTCACCAAAAATTATATCGCATTGAATTATTAATTAAAAAATATACTTAAATTATCTGTATTTACATATTTAAGTTTTTTTGCACAGTTATAGTTTATATGCTTATACACTCGTCAAAAGTGAAATTGCAACACCATGAAGGAATGCGCGTAGCGAGGAGAAAATAACAGGATTAGTAGATGTTAGAGCAAATGATGTCAGATCAACATATGCAAATGATTAAATTCGCATTCGCATCTGGTCACATGATACCCAGTTTCTGGCTATAATAGCCAGTAACTGGCCCACTCTGTATATGCTATCAATGACACATTACTGTTGTAACAGAACTTAAAGAAGGGTAGAAAATGACTCGGACACATCAGCTAGCTGAATACCAGCAGTTATCGTCTGAGGAACGAGAACGTATCCTAGAACTGCATGAGCGCGGTTTGTCCATGAGCGCAATTGCCAGTCGTATTGGACGGAACGTCAGTACAATTCAGCGATGCGTGGCGCGATGGAGGCAGGGCCCTCTGAGAACACGGCAAAGATGCAGTTGATCATCCAGGTACCCGTCAGATAGCACTGATAGGCAATTTCGGCGAATGTTTCACGGGGACCCGTTAGCCCCGGCAGTCATATTCGAACCTACCTACCATTATCAGATGGGACATCTGTCTCCTGCAAAACCATCGATAACAGGTTGCATGAGGCAGGGATGCGCGCACGGCGGTCAGCCACTGGGGCTCCTTTAACCACTCGACACATGGCTGCCCGTCTGGCTTTGTTACGACGTGATCGTTATTGGACGAACTAATGGCTTTGTTTATGGAGGACTTTGTTTATGGAGGAATGACGGTCGTGGACATGTGTGGCGGGTTCCCGGAGAACGTTACATGCAAGCCCATATTGTCGAACGTCACACCGGCCGCACACCGGGATTCATGGTGTGGGATGGCATCATGTTCGGACAGCGGACAACCCTTGTGAACTTTACTGGCAGTTTAACATCGGTCCGGTACGTAACACAAGTTGTTATGCCTGGGGTTCGGCCAATTGTTCGGGCTACCCCCTGCACGTTATTTCAGCAGAACAATGCCCGGCCACATGTCGCACTCTGAACAGCCCCAATGGAATTCACATCCTTTCCTGGCCGGCAGCCTCATCCGACCTCTCTCCCATCGAGCATGTGTGGGGTGCCATCGAACTTGCGATGCACAGGGCACCGCAGCTGCATACCGTAGAGGAACTGAGAGCTTCAATGGACTCGGATTGGCAAGGAATATCTCAAGAGACCATTAATAGCCTCATAGACAGTATGCCTCGCCGTTTAGAAGCATGTATAGCTGCCCGTTGTGGGCACATTAGATACTGAATAAACGATTAATTTTTCATATATTTGTTTGATTCTTTAATCATCTTCATGTGTCTGTTACCACTACCGATCCTGTTATTTTCACATCACTTCGCGCATTCCTTCATGGTGTTGCAATTTCACTTTTGACGAGTATATATACAGGGTATTTTCTATTGAATGGAACAAAAAGAATAGTGTAGTACAAATTATGTAATTGATTTATTTAGCCGAAACAAATTCATTCTGAAACTACAATTAGTCAAGTATTATATGGCAACAGTGAAAAATCTTCAGGTTTTCAAAATAGCCGCTAGAGGCACTGTTCATCAAAATGGCACCATCCATGCACGAGAAAGCATACTTTGGTTTGGAATACACCAAAACATCATCGTTTACCGTCATTTAAAGACATTTTCGAGCGAAATTTGGTTAAGAACCATCGCATCATCACAACATCGAACGGTGGGTGAAGCAGTTTCAGGACACGGGCTGCTTGTGTAAGAAAACCAGCCCAGGACGACCAGGATCCCAAACCGAAGTAGTTGAAAAACTTCGTGAGACGAAATCAATGTGTTGTGCAAGTTCTGAACTCAATGTGACTCATGCAAAGGTGTAGCGTGTGTTACGGAAACGTCTAAAATTCCGACCATATACACTGTATTAGGGATAGCAAAGCCTATGCAAATTGTGTAGCGCTGCGCATCATGTATGCGCAAGTGAGGGCGCTGTGGTAACTGCATTATATAGCGAGTACTGTGGTTGTTCTGAATTAGTTGTTGGAATTGCCAGTATGGGTAAACTGCCTGATTTAGACGCCTTCGATCGCGGACAAATCGTAGGTACGCGACGCATGGGCCATTCAATTTCCGAAATCGTGAGACAGCTAGGATTTTCAAGGTCGACAGTGTCAAGAGTATACCAAGAATAGATGGATGATGGGAAAAATACTAGCGATCGGGCAAACTTCAAAGGACAATTAGCCTTGACAGTGCGTGGTGAGAGACGGCTCAGGCGTATTGTGCGTAGCCAGCGAAGCCAAACATTAGCTCAAATTACCACCCAGTTTAATGACAGTTCCAGTCGTACAGTCAGTAAACGGACTGTGCAACGCTCGCTTCACCGCATGGGTTTCGGGAGCCGTCGACCTACCAGAGTACCATTGCACTATACTCGCCATCGGGCTGCACGTCTTGCCTGGGCAAGAGAGCGCAGAGACTGGAGTGTAGAGGACTGGAAACGAGTAGCATGGAGTGATGAGTCTCGATTCCGACTACTTAACGCAGACGGGAGGCTGAGAATATGGCTTCAGGCTCACGAAGCCATGGATCCTGCATGTCTGGCTGGAACTGTACAAGGGCATGGTGGCTCAATCATGGTCTGGGGTGTTTTTTCGTGGCACAGTTTGGGATCTTTGGTGCGTGTACCAACCTCCCTCAATGCAATTCGGTACGTAGAGTTGCTGGGTGATCACCTCCATCCGTTTATGCTGTTCTGTTATCCGCACGGTAATGGAGTTTTCCAGCAAGACAACGGTGCCTCTCACAAGTCCCGGTTGGCTACTGGCTGGTTGGATGAGCATTCCTCTGACTTCTCTGTCATGAATTGGCCACCTAGAAGCCCAGACTGAAATCCTATTGAGCATCTTTGGGATGTTTTGGAACAAGGCGTGAAAGGCCATCACACAGAACCAAAGAACCTTACTGAATTATGGACAGCTTTAGCCAATATTTGGCAAACCATTCCCGTGGAACGTTTCCAGAAACTTGTTGAATCTATGCCTCGTCGTGTGGCAGCCGTTATCAAGGCCAGAGGAGACCCAACTCTTTACTAAGTAGGTATCCCTAATTCAGTGGCACTTCAGTGTACATTTCAGATGGAGCAGGTGTTAAAACCTTCCGACAAACCGTTGAGTAAAGCTTTCTGTGAGAATTTGCAAGATAAACTAGAGGTAGATGGTTTCGTGAACAGACTTGTGTTTACCGATGAAGCCACTTTTCACGTTTATGGCAAAGTTAATTGCCATAATTTATGATTTTGAGGCATGGAAAATCCCCATGGTATAATGGAACATGAGCGTGGTTCTCCAAAGTTAACGTTTTCTGTGCCATTTGCAACAGTTGTGTGTTTGGTCCTTTTTTCTTCTCGGAAAAATCGAGATTAACGGGTGCATTTACCAAGGTATGCTATCAGAGCGGCTGTTCCCTCAGTTGGAAGGAGCTGTTCCCGGCTTCATTCTGAAGCAAGATGGTGCTCCACCCCATTGGCATAAAAACATACATCAGTGCATGAACGATAGTCTACCCCATCGCTGGATTGTCCGTGCTGGGTCAAACGATATGCAATTGCTTTGTTGACCACCGAGATCCCCATATCTGACCCATTGTGATTTTTTCCTATGGGGTTTTGTTAAAGTTAAAGTGTTTGTTACTCCATTTCTCCAGGACTTACAGCAACTGAAGTAGCAGATAACAGATGTGCTCGAGCCATTAACAAAAAGTATTCTATCACAAGTGTGGCAGGAACTGGAATACCACATAGATATTTGCCGTGTCACCGGAGGGGCACACATAGAACATCTATAGAAACTTGGATAACTATAGCTTCACTGTAAATTTGATTTATCAAAATAAAGTAAGTTCAGCGTTCACAGGTATGCTATCTTTTTGTCCCATTCAATATGAAACACACTGTATATATATATATATATATATATATATATATATATATATATATATATATATATATATATATATAATACAGGTATTCCTCGAATTACAACCGCTCACACTTACGACCGAAATTTTTGAATTATAAAAAATAAATAAATTTCTCAAAAATACTGTCCCTCGAATGCACAATACATACCTATATGCATTACATCATTATTTATCTATATTAAAAAAATATGATGCAATATTAATCAATATTGCAAAAATTTATGATGCAATCATAAAAATGTATGATGCAATAGTTTCTATATCCCCACGATTAATCAAAGAAACCTTCATTGGCTCCAGAAATGGCTTCAGCTTTTCATTAAATTAATAAAGGATTACAACATTTAGAAGCAATGGATCCAAATGAAGAAAGATTCACAACTGTAAATCTTCGTATTCAAGAAAATCTGACTCGCTACCATACAATATACAAGGAAGAGAAGACGCAAACTGTTCAAACTACCTTGGATAACTTTGTTAAAAAAAACTTGCAACATATCTTCTGTAGCAAATTCTGAACCAATGGATTATACTAACGCAATAAGTAGTGATGACGAAGAATAATTTATGTCTTCTAAATACAATGTATTTTAAATTACGTATGAAACTAAAAAATATATGTATGTGCCTATACAAAAAAATTATTGTTTGAAGCTCGACTTACGACCAACTTAACTTACCAATGTCTCGATCCCTATCTCGGTCGTAAGTCGAGGAATATATATATATATATATATATATATATATATATATATATATATATATATATATATATACAATGTAATATACCCATTACATCATGTCCTTAAATTATAACCTGAAAGGGAAAACTTGCTCATATTTACATGGCTGGAGCTAGAGTCAGCCTGACAGGAATAATATTAAATTTGGAAGCAGTCAGGTCGAATCGTTTATTAGAGCGGCAAAAGTGCATCAGTTCATTTCAGTAGAACGGCTCGGAAAAAAATATCTTTCAACAATAAACGCGAGAGAGTGAGATAGACCATGTGATTATTACTTGTAGGGTTAGCAGATTTTGGAGCTCGCGATGTTAACCCACTCCTGAATTCGGTCTATACACGTGTAGAAATGCAAAGATATGCGATTCATGGAAAGTTCTGTGGCTAAAAGTATTAAAGCGCTAAATTGATATAACTGGAGAGTGGATTTAGGAAAGGGAATTTAAATGCTAGAATGGAGGGCATAATATTTAAGATATTGCATATATATATATATATATGAGTATATGTATATATGATATGATATGATATGATTGTTGTGAAGGATCCACAATTTGATCACTTTGTCTCTTTCCAACAGTATCGCCATTTTCTTTTTCCGTCAACACATTTGTGGGCCATAAAACGGCCAAATTGGAAAAAAAGGGGCCTGGCCTGCACCTGCACCAAGTTTCAAGAAGCATCGCACCCCAAAATTCCTTAGGATGGGAGGAAGAAAATTCCAGGAAAGATTCGAGGGACATCCAATTTTCGCGTAAAAAAATTCCACGTGAGTCAACCGTTGGGATGTCGTATCATCCTGCCCACGAATAAAATACACGGAACGGCAATAAATTTACGTGGGAGACCAGCCTGGGGAGGGGTCAAAGCCAAAAAGGGGGAAAATGAACCCCGTGTTTTTTAGAGAATCAACGAGGATAGCTGAGGCAAGGGGTCAGAGTTTGTGTGGCGAATTGTGAAGAAAGACCTGGAAGTGCTGCGCAATGACCAGGAGAGGAGAGATGCGCCCTCGTTAAAGCCCGACGAGTAGGAATGTCCGATTTCAACTACCCACGCCGTACCTGCTGCCTCCACCGAAGTGCCCCATCATCTGCGTCCCATGCCTCGCTGTCTCCTTTAACGTTCCCCAGGTTGGTCTTTTCTCCCCTTTCAAATAGTGCTGGTGTTTTTTTCTTTATCAATTTTGATAAATGGAACTTTATTTCGCTAGACCCGTAATGGTTCTTCTGCAGGAAGTGGATACAACGCGGCCTAATTCTTTATACATATGTTACAATTAGCCAAGAGATGCATTTTTAATATGTAAACAAATCTTTTGTATAATTTTGGAAAATAAATGTTTTTATTTTATTTATAAACCTATCGTTACCTTTTCAGTTTACCTCCCAATTTTACACAACGCAATGGGGTATCTCTGGTACACCTCATAACAATGATATTGTTAAATGAGTTGTCAAATGATCTTACAACAATCAGCAAAGCATAGTTTGACATAGTTTTGAACATTTCCATAGTTTGTCTTAATCATAGTATAGTTTCTCAACATTTTCTTACTTCTTCTTCCCATTTTTTTTTACAATTTTCCTAATTTTTAAAAACAAATTCTCAACTTTCTAAAAAATTCATTGGGATTGAGTAATTTTTTATTTAGAAAGATTAGGTTATGGTTGGAAAAAGTTTGCGCACCACTGTCATACATCATACCTGAATCTACATCCTCATCATACCTGACTACATCATACCATGATCTGAAACGAGCAATGCTTGAGCACGTCCATCACTTCATCGGAAGGTTTCTCTACAGTTTGAAGCTTCTCTGTTAGGCGGAGGGCATGCTTGTTGAAAATGTGCATGTTACCCTTGAGGACACCCAAATTGAACGCAGGATTCAGCATCTTACGATGGATCTTCCATGGTTCATGTTTACTGAAACCAAAAGTTGATTCAATAAACATAAAAGGACTAATATAGAAATTGTTTTTTAAAAATTTAAAAACAAATTTAAAAACTCCTCATGTACCATAAAGTATACCACGACGCTTACAAAAGTAAGTAAAAATCACAAAAGACCTAAACTCTAGACTGTGCACAAAGTCAGATAGAATAACAAAAGTCTCCTTCCTTCTACCATGATCAGAGAAAACAGTAGGCCAACCCACGGAGAGGCCCTCCAAACTTGTCCTGAAGGCATATCTAAGATTTGCATGCAAACTGCAGTGCAGAAGGATATGCTTTACATTCTATTCACCATCACCACAGTCACAACGTCCATCTGGCAAAATACCAAAGCTGAATAAGTAGCTATTTATATTAATTAACTCACAAAACACATTTTATAAGAAGTGGACTGTACAAGAATTTCACACACAAGAAATATTTATTTTAAATACAGCACTGAGCTGAGCAAACACTCTGGTCACCATTTTCCACACACACACATCTTTTTTCAGTTCGGCGAGGGGGACGCTAACAGCCACACCACACATAGGTTGCGGCGTACATGAATTTAGCCCGCATGAGTTGGGGCCTTAACATACCGCCGGCCTTGGAAGAATCCACAGGGATCTTCAAATTTACGTTTTTTTCAATACACATTATTAATCCAATTATACATGTTAATCATAGGGCAATTGATTCAAATTATATGACATTAAATATACAATAATACACAATATCACACCTCTCGGGATAAGACAGCAATTTTTGCAATTGGCCGTTTAAAAGTTCCTGACTGAGTTTTAACATTAACTAAACGGACTCTCTGATCCTTACCAAGGAAAACATCAGTAATTTTACCCATTCTCCATGTGCAACATGGTAGATGGTCTTCTTTAATTAGCACAATTTTCCTGGCCGTGGTTCTACCACCTAGGGGCCAAAATTTAACTCTTACAGAATTTAAAAGGGCCTGAGGGCCAATACGAAACTGTCTCACATGAAAGGTATAAAAAATTACATCACTTAATCCCAATGTATCCCATCCAATTGTAATCCCCCTTGGGGATTAGAATTGGATGCTTATGTTCGAACGGCAAGGAAGCCTTTTCCAATCTACCACCTACACGAAGAACTCCTTGATTATCTGCAAACACACTTAAACAATTTAGCTTATTTACAACAGATCCCCTTTGCGCATTCTTTAAGACACAAATCTCAGCGGTCTTAATCTCCTCATAGGTAAGTGGTCCTCTTTGCCATTTTTTTCTTTTTACAATTTGCAATGAACCTGCGAATATAGCTATAAATTCTAATTAACTTATCATAACGATTACTCAAATTTAACAGTTCATCAAAAAACAAAGAAATTTCAGAACTTAAATTTATACACTTAGAGTCACTAGAATTTAGATTTTCTGCTACTTCAGCAGTTTGGTCATGCTTTAGTTCTTTATTAAACAGCTCCATGTCTATGGGTTTAAGTTCACGGTCAGCATTAGGATTACACTCAGTTGTCTCCGGACATTCGATGATAAACGGTGGCCCATGCCACCACAAGGAATGTTCTTGTAACACAGCTGGTGAACACCCTCAAGATATTATATCTGCAGGATTTTCAGCAGATGACACATGTTTCCGTTGAGAGACCTCTGAAAGTTCCTTATCTGTTAATTTCCTCATTGGAGCAGAAGTTACAATATGATCACCAGAACAGTGACCACGTAAATTTCCATTATAATCACACCTACTGCTTCCATCTAGTGGGAAATCTTGTGAGCACCAGGAACATTCTGGATCAGCAGTAATACAATCACTACAAGTTTCTTTAGAAACACATGGAATATCAGTTAAATTTCCAGGAGCTTTAGCTCTCTGAGCATGAACAATTTGTTGGTCATTAGCATCCAGTTTGTATTTGAAAGTAAACTGACGGTCGTTGTCATATCGGAAAACACACAATTTTTCTTCATCTTTGATTTCAACTTTGTCAACGCCAGTTGTACGAAATGTACAATCAGTACAATTCTCTGGAGGAACATCATTGTCATCAGGAAATATCTGACATCCAACACAATCTCTAAAGTCATCACACCTCAGAATGCAAGTTGGGCAACTTTCACAATCACCATGTCCACTGCACATTTTTTCAGTTCCAGGCTGAATACAATTTTGAGCGGAAGTACTACAATTGTAGTCATTTTCTTTCCAACCCTCTAGACATTTGCATTTTCCACAGTTGCAGATTCCATGATTTAGACCACTAGAAATCCTTCCATCAAATCTATCACATGAATAGTTATCACATTCGCAAAACTGACCATGCATCTACTCTTCTGGATTTTGACGCTTTAAGCACTCACATTCACCACATCTGCAAACAGCTCTTCCAGAGCATGGCTTTGTATCATTTCCAAAATAGCATCCTAAGTCATCGGATGCTTGATCGCTAGATTTTGCATCACATTCACATTCTCTGCCATTTTTATCATCTTTCACTCTTTTATTACTTGATTCATTATTTAAACTGTCCTTTTCTCTCACTAATCCGCAATGAACGGAAACCTGAGAACATGGACTAGAAATGCTTCCACTTATCAAGTAGCCCAAAACAGAATTTTGGAGAATTAAGTTTCTATTTGAAATATGCAATCTTCCAGGTCTCAATAATTCCAAACACACTTCTGATCAGAGAATCAAATGAATGCTACTTCGTTTATAAAATTCAGGATCAGCAAGATTTATCATTTCTGGTAATGGTTTATTTCAAAGATCGATGTAATGATTTGGAATTAGATTCGTTACTTGCGACACAATAAAAAATTCCAACTCTCTATAGTAGTTCTAGGACTCATTAAATCAAATACCAGTAGTGCGATACGCTACATTCATTGAATTTCCAGTAATACCTGTCACAGATAAATTTATTTTCTCCTTCTTTAAACCTAATTTGTCAGCTAACGCATTAGATATTAAACTTATTTCGCTACCGCAGTCGAGTAATGCCCGACAAGTTGCAAACTCATTACTGACTGGATTGCTAATGCTGACTAAAGCAGTAGTGAGCATTACTCTTTTTTTTTCTTTTTTGCTATCGCGGTGAATGAATTTTGCACAGGCTAAAACTCTGTCACCCCATGACTCCGCTCCACATCTGAATTTAGCCGGGTCAGTTTAGAATCTTTCTAGCGAGAATAGCCCGACAAATAATTGTGCTCATTTGAGCTACCACAAACTGAGGGAAAAGTATTATCTGGCTCGAAGCACGTCGCCTCCGCGTTCAACATCTGTGTTTGATTTGAATTGAGAAGAAACGCTCTCTCCCTCGGAATGTGCAGTAGGGTATTGTGCATCATGTTACATTCTAAGCAAGTATATTTTGAAGTGCAATTTCTTACTGTGTGAGCATTTTTCGACAAGCAATTAAAACATAACTTGTGTTTCTTCACGAACTCGATTCTGTCGTGAACACTCATTCTCAAAAAAATGACACATTTATATAACTTATGAAAGGTGTCTGAGTTGCAACAAAAACACTTAGAACTGGAATTTTTCCCATAAGAAACTAATGTTGTTACTCTTTGATTTTGTAGATACTTTTTCGGATACACAACACTATTAGATGTATTTGAAGACTGTAGGATACGAGCATAGTCCTTTAAGAATGAAATAAGCTCGGACAATGTTGATAGTTTATCCTTTTTACTATTTCGTTCACACCAAAGTCTTGTAGCTGAATCTAAATTTTGCATCAAAATGTACGCTAACACAGTTTCTGAGAATCCTTCAATCTTTTGCTCTAAGATTTCTAATGAACAGATGCATTCAGATGTAGTGTCTACTAATTTAAGTATGGAATATGGATTATCATTGGATAGCTGAGGGATCGACATAAACCTTTTTAAATGAGCAAACACTTGATCCTTTTTATTGGAATATCTTTCTTCCAAAAGATCCCACGGAATTTTATAATTTGCACCACTTATTGAAATAGACTGTACGATTTTAGCTGCGTCACCATGCAAGGATAATTTTAGATAGGAAAGTTTCTGTGAACCAGATAAGCTCGAATTGTTATGAATACTTGCGGAAAACAAATCTCTAAAACTGAGCCAATTTTGAATATTACCATTAAATGATGGTAAATTTAATTTCGGTAATCTCACATTTTCCAGATTGCTAACTTCCGACAAATTTGAAGTAGATTTATTTACAGCTAATAAACTTAATTGATTCTTAACCAATATCCACAAATTATCAATACTGTCATTAACTGGCTGTTGTTCTTGGATGTATTTTTCTAATTCCTTTTTATCAAAATTTTCAAAAATTTTATCAAAAATCTCTGAAATTTCAATTTCAAATTTATTGCACTTTTTCTCAAATAAATCGAGTTGCACTCTTTTGCAAACAATTTAAAATCTGCTCAGAAATATTTGGACTTTAAACGATTAACCTTTTCCTTACGGGGTGGGATAGTATGCATCCAAGAATACGGGGCCAAGAAGGACTGTATCTATATATATACACACACACACACACACACACACACACACACACACATATATATATATATATATATATATATATATATATATATATATAATATTCATTTAGTGTGTATTTTTGTGTATTTTTGTTTCATTGTGTGATTTTTAACTTTTTCAGTCTATTAGTGATTCAGTATGTCATGTTGTTATATGTACAGATGAAAAATAATATTTAGTGTCAATTCCAGTGATTCAATGCTTTTAATTTTTATTTTGTGTTCTTGTACTTTTTATTGCAACGAATGGGACGTTGGCTAGCAATAAGGACTGACAGTGTGTTAATCAAATTCTGAGAAATTTTTATTATAATCTCACATCAGAATTCTGATTGGACTTACAAATTCTCTCCGGTACCATAAATTTATTTAGTATATTTTTAAAAATGTTTTTGATGTTCTCTATTTTTAAAATGAAAATTTTGATGTTTTAAATTTTTATGGGTCTTAGGTATTTAATGATTGATAATTTTGTATCAGGATACTCTGAAAATAAACCCAGACCTACCTGCAAGAGAAAAACCAGGCCATCTATTCAAAATAATCCAGGAAAAATAAATTTGAATTCCCTGATATGTGTTAAAGTGATCCTGTGTTTCCTACTATGACATTTTATATATTTTACCCTAATCTACCCTTACATGACCAAAATGCGCACTTTTCTAACTAAATTTGAATATTGAAAAATTAATGAACCTGAATTAAGTCAAAACCAGTTTCCTCCAATAACATACCCTCAACCAAATTATATTTTCATTCCCAAATGATTCTGTTGAACCCAGAACTCAAATTATAATAAAATTCCAAAAGATTCTGTTAGACCCAGAACTCAAATTATAATAATTCCCTTGTGATTCTGTTAGACCCAGAACACCATTTATGATATAAATCCAAATGAGTCGGCTAGACACCGAACGCAGAGCCATCTACGACTCATCCAACTCAATGGTAACTCAGTTGGCCTGAATTTAATGTGTTTTCCCAGGACCTCTGTGGAGAAATTTTCACACCGCAGACTGTCACTATTGAAAACCTGTTCTAAGTTCACTGCTACAGTGGTATAAATCCATTTTTTCCCAAAGATAAATTTAATGTTGAGTGTTATTGGTGGATTTGAAATTAAGACAATTTTTGAAAGAATTATTTTTCAACCTGCTTGTATAGCTTTTCTCATTGTATAACTTTTGAATAATATTCAAACATCAATTCTATTGTTATTTAATGTAAAAAATCATAATATTTCATACAGAAGGTCATTCACACTTTATGGAAACGATTTTGATAGTTAAGTTTAATGTATAAATGCCACATTTTTTGCGTCGATTTGCTTCTGTCTGATAACCATGGTTCTTGACAATAGCTCTAGCTCGAATTTTCCATGAAAGTAAACCTTTTCTTAGTACTGTGTCAATTTTTTCCCATTCCTCTTGGACCATTTTCCAAAGTCCGTTCAGTGTTCTTGGATGTCGTTTTCCTAACGCTCGTTTTAATAAACCGAAAGCGCAAAAGTCCATTGGAGAAACGTCAGATGATTTTACAGGAATTTCATTAAATGGGGATACATTTTATTCCTGTTTCTGATTCTTTCTTTGCTAAATAAGCGGCAGTTGATTTAGACGTGTGACTACAGGCTTTGTCTATATGAAGCTCAACTTTATCAATGTCTTTTCCTTAATTTAAGGCTGGAATTTCTTCTTCAAAAGTTGATTCTAAAATATTCTGCTGATAGTAGAGTGAATTATTTTTCGCTTTACTTCAGACTTTTTTTGATTTTTAGTTTGCCGTTGTAACAAAATCCTGCAACTATCATGAATTCCTTTGGGAATTATTCTGTACACTCACAAAGCCATTTCCTACCGTCAATCCCGTTAGTTGAGCAATAGAAAACGGATCCTTTTTTATGTCAGTCACTTAAATGCACCCATGCCTCATCCAATGTTACCACAAATTTCCATTTTTCAGCAGCTAGGTGTTTTTCATATAATTTTCTACAAATTGGTATTCTTTCAGCAATATGCTTTGGCAAAAGCAGATGAACTTAAGGTTTAAACAACTTTTTAACTTCAAATCTTTATGAATGATTTTACATACAGTACCAGAAGATATTCCTAGTTTCGATGCAGTGGATTTTTGAGTCGGCGGATTTTATTTTAGGATCAGAGACTTCACTTTCTTGATATTTACCTGCGTTCGAATAGTCTTAGGATGAGGTTTCGCTGTCATGTTTTTATTTTTACTTTCAGTTAGATGTTTTTCCCTTTCAAATTTATTAATATTATAAAAAAAAACTTTTTTGAAATGCCATAACTGAGATTTTCATACCACTTTATAATTTGATGATACGAATATTTCTCCTCGGAAAGCGCAGTCACGTAACCTTCGAGTAATCTCTCAATTTTAGGAGCCATTTTAAAATAAATATTTTATTGTACATTCCAATCAAAACAACACAGTAGCAGTCGATTACTCTGAAGTTGCTAAATTTTTATCTGAAAGTGCAAATGACAAAAATAAATTACAAAATCGTTTCCATAAAGTATAAACGACCTTCTGCATTTTAAGGACCGTCCAGCAGTTAGTGCGCTGAGGAGGGCCCTAAAGGTTAATTCAATTCGTGCCCCCTCAAAAGTTAGAAGCACACTACGCCTATGCTATCCATAGAAGAGGGGTGCCATTGCCTTAAGAGAAGTTGGACTTCTATCTGGTCCGCGAATTTTGAACCGAGTCAAGTGACGAGACTGGACCACTTGACCCCGCACCTCCCGAGGTATTGTTTGGGAACTTGGAGAGCATTGCAGCTACGACAGACGTACTCTAATGTAAGACCGACGTAACTTATTGTACACGTTGGCGATTTTGTGGGCGTCGCGCATCAAACCAGCAACTTGCAGATCACTGGCTTGACGCCTTTGCTGACAGGGACACCAAGCCCACCCACTTGGTTTCCTTGGCAATTGTGACCAACTTGCTTTCAAATTAGAAACCCATCGCAAGATTATTTTTCCAATCACGAAAGGTGTGAGTTGCATAGAGCCCGACGCGTGACCCAAATGTCCTCTTTGTCGAGGTTAAAAATCGTGGTTTTTAGGAACGGCTCGATAACGAACCGCGATATTCACCGAACCAATTCGTGGTGCCTACTGACAACTAGAAAATAAGCCCGAACTTTTGCCATCTGCCGCGTCACCCTACCACCATAACTCCCTTACCAGTGATCTTCAGAAATGTGGGAGTCTATTCTGGAACACCCTGTCGTATACAAAGCTTGATAAGAATTAGGTGACGTCAACTAATAAATAATAAAACTTATTCTTTCATCGTTTTCATAAAATGTTAAGATGAGCTCAAGTTTTTCCATTGATTGTTCTGTAGCACACATATTACTCATTATGACATACCTGGCAGTTTTTGCTACACAATGAAATGTCATATTCGACTGTGCTTCGCATTCAGCTATTGGTTGCTGACGTCACAGAGAAGGAAAAATACAGGTGATTAAGATCTGCCATTCAGCATCAATTTCATGCATTGTAATTGGAGAGGGTATGGTGTCATTAAATACTATTTTTGGCTTCCTTTTTTTGTACATCTTACATGGAATCTTTATCACGGAAGCTCACTATCAATCGCCCAACTAGAATGCGTATATTTTTGCTTAACGACAGAATATAGCCGCTTGTATATTATTCTATTCTGTGACACCGTACGATTGCCGAATGGCTAGGGTTCTGGCATTCGGCACTAGAGTCTGTTGGTACGAGTCCCACTATTGTCGTGGATGTTTGTAGCCGGTCGAAATCAGCTTTAACTCTTCAGCGGGACCGCCAATTTTTGGAGCACCAGCAGGCACGCGTGGCACAAAGTGCAACGTCTCTATCAACATTGATTATTACTTTTGTAATGAAATTTAATTTTTCAAATTGAAAATAATAATTCTGCGTTTTATGACAATATATAAAATGTTGATAATATTGAGATATATTTATAATTAAAGGACAAAGAACGCAGATACAATCACCTTATTTCAAAACTGTCCGGTTTTTTGGATATAAGGACAACTTGCGAATGAATTCCTATTATGTCAAAAAAATCTAAAAATCAATGAGATTGTTCATCTTCGTGATATGAGGAATACCGTGTAATAGCTGCACGTTGGATCGACTACATCAACTTCTGCTCTTGCCGTATTGTACTCCAGTATAATTGCTGGTTTACCATGGTTAATTCACGATTAACAATGAATGGAAAGGAATACAAGGGTCAGAAAATCAGATTTGCAATTGAAAGGGTGTAGCTATGAATAGAAACTGCTTAAAACATTCAAACCTTTCATATAAAAACAAATCATTCAAAATTACGAAAATGTTGCACTTTGTACACGGGCATGCCCGCTGAAGGGTAAAGTAGTAGGTCCCGGTCTAATCAGACCTCATGTAGAAAAAAAATGACCAAAGTGTTCTCAACCAAACATCTACTCTGTGCCGTCAGCAGATTTCAGCCCCTCTAAATCGCAATAAATACGTTAACGAGTCAGTTTAATTTAAAATATTATCGATCTTTCTAGCTTTTAGAATATTGCAAAATATTTTTATTACGAGGTCCAATATTCATTTCTTTAAACCAAATTTTTTTAACCTTAATGAGACCCCATTTTCAAATCAGGACGTGAACTCGATTCCTGAACGCCAGAAGCAAGTTCATTTCCTGACGAAGCGATTGAAATTACCAACAACTTGGGACAGATTTGTTCCATATCAGTTGAAAAATTGAATTTCAGTTAAAAAACAACTCTACGAAACATTCATTAATAGGGCGGGAATTCTTGTTTTTCTGAATTCAGTTGGATTTGAATCATTCTTCTGAATAAACATATGCGAAACACAAATTATTAAGATTCTCAAACATTTCATATGAAGAAAATTTAAGAAGAGGAATATTGTTAATGAAGAACACCTACCTTCCTATTAGTCCATTTCCTATCAGAGGTTCATTAAGATCGTACAGAAAAATTTTATCAGCCAGAGCACTTTCATTGACTAAATTCTGCAAGAAAATAAAATGCATTTTATAATCGAGAATGAAAGAAAAGTTTGACTAATGTTTTCAATTTAAATGCAGTTTTCTAAGTAATAGAATTCTGGGATTTCCTGAACTTCTCAATGTCAGATGTTCATTTCTGTAGCGACTATCTGTGCGAGATATGACTACCTCTCAGCTAGGAGCGTAACTAGCCTGGGCCAACAGGGGCAATGCCCCGGAGGCCCCAAAGATAAGGGGTCCCCCAAGACAGGGGGTAAAGAATGAAGTCATAATATTTCAGGAGGCCCAATTTGCGTCCTTGCCCCGGGACCCCTAAATACCTAGTTACGCCCCTGCTCTCACTATTGTAACTCTGCAGTCATATACAGGGTGGTCATAAAAAATTGCCGATATAGGGACCTCTAACGACTGTTCCGTTAAACCGATCGAGATGAGATTTCAGAAATAGTTATTCAGAGATATGAGCTCGAGATTCTGTGAACGGCAACAAAGTGGTGCTCACGGTTACGGTTATAGTTATAGAAACTCGAAATTTTCGAATGGCAACGCCCATATTTTCCCGTCGCAAAATGCTCAGTGCATGCGAAAACCCTAAAGAGCGTTGGAATGGTACGTGTATCACAAAAAACGGACCCGTTATGCACGCACAAAAAACAGCTCTTCGAACGGCCAACAAAAGCACGATGATGGCACTCATGTGGAAAATGTGCAATCCAAATAAAAGTTTTCTTTTGTCCGATCTCTGTTGTCATCAATGATTGGTGTCTTTCCTCTGTCATATGCAAATTTCCTCCGTGCACCCCGATCGCGTTTTTGCAAGCCGTTCGCAGAGCTGTTTATTGTGCGTGCATAACGAGTCCGTTTTTTGGGATACACGTACCGTTCCAACGCCCTTTAGGGTTTTCGCATGCACTGAGCATTTTGCGATAGGAAAAAGTGGGCGTTGCCATTCGAAAATTTCGAGTTTCTTTACCTATAACCTTAACCGTGAGCGCAAATTTGTTACCGTTCACAAAATTCCGAGCTCATACCTCTGATTAACTATATCTGAAATCTCATCTCTATTGGTTGAACGGAACACCCGCTAGAGGTCCATATATAGGCAAAGTTTTTTTATGACCACCCTGTATATAATCTGAACTGCGATGAATATACCAAAGCTCTACGCTAATATTTCCCGCATAAGAGCCATTTGGGTGTAATTCTTGGAATTCAGAAACGAATCATGAAATAGCGTTTGTGGTAAGAACGGTATTATGACTGCAGTATGTGAATATTCCAATCAGTCATAGGACGGTATATGTAAGTGATGTGTTCCGTATGAGAAACTATAGTCAACATAGATTTATAAAACAAAATCGATGGAAGGCGTTAAAGACGGGCAAAAATACCAGTGCTACGACGGAGAAAAAAAAATTTTAAAATTTACTGAATTTGTTGGAAATTTTCTGAGGATAAATCTTCAAAAATTAATTTATTTCTGATACAGTGTGTCCAGCGAAGAAGTCCCTGATTTAAAAATTAAAAATCTCGAAAAAAAAGATCTGTAGAAGAATGCAACAAATGGTATTTTTAACGTGAAAGCTGTAAGAATTTTATACACCAATTTTCGAAATAATTACAAAAGCTGCTAACAGATGGCGCTCTACAACCCATATCAGCATGCATAAATAAACTCGTACTCTTTGCAAGCAGTCTTTGCAATCACTACATCACAATCTTTTCAAAATGTCCACCATTCGCTGTACGGAGGTGGCGCAAACGAACAATAAAATTTGCCATCACACCCTGTAGTGTCGCAACAGAAATCGATTCAGCTGCCCAAGAGATCACCGACTGAAGTTCTTCCGGCGTGGTGGGATGGGTCCTGTAGACAGTATCTTTTAATGTGCTCCACAAAAAATAGTCACAAGGACTCAAGTCCGGTGAATATGGGGACCAATCCATGCCTGCGCCAGTTAAATGCAGTAAATTTGGCTAACAGCGCTATCTGTTAGCTGCTTTTGTAACTATTTCTAAAATTTGTATATAAAATTCTTACAGCTTTCACGATAAATATACCGTTTGTTGCATTCTTCTACAGATCTTTGTTTTCGAGATTTTTAATTTTGAAATCAGGGACTTCTTCGCTTGACACCCTGTAAAAGCGATTAAAAACAAAAATTTAGTCATGCTGTTATGACCGGAGAAATCTCGTATTGAAAAGTAGATCTCTTGCGAATGATGGCTTGCAACGTCACCAGATTTTTCCTCATAGTAAAAGGTACCAAGGGGGTCGTACCAAGGGGATGGCTTGCGACCCCCTTTGGACACACCTGCGTTCTAATCCCTAGACCCCACGGAGAGTTCAAGAGTGGGAGGGAGAGATTCAGAGTGACTCGCGCGAACACCACGGTATTTTTCGCATCTTTTCGTTTTTGGAAGGCGACTCTTGTGTGAACAGATCAACGTGTCCAGGATTTCAATGCCAATCTCATTTAACCGAGGATTAAGGATTTTTAAACACTTTAGATGAGAGTTATACAGGAAGTCGTTCACACTTTATGGAAACGATTTTGATAGTTAAGTTTTATGTATAAACGCCGTATTTTTAGCGGCGATTTGCTTCTGTCTGATAGCCATGGTTCTTGACAATTGCTTTAGCTCGAATTTTCCATGAAAGTAAACTTTTTCTTAGTACTGTTATGTCAGTTTTACCCCACTCCTCTTGGACCGTTTTCCAAACTCCGTGCAGTGTTCTTGCATGCCATTTTCCTAAGGCTCGTTTTAATAAACCGAAAGATAAAAGTCCATTGGAGAAGCGTCAGGTAGTTTATTAAATGGGATACACTTTATTCCTGTTTCTGATTCTTTCTTTGCTAGATAAGCGGCAGTTGATTTAGACGTGTGACTACAGGCTTTGTCCATATGAAGCTCAACTTTATCAACGTCCTTTCCATATAAGGCTGGAATTTAGTCTTCAAAAATTGGTTCTAAAATACTCTGCTGATAGTAGATTGAATAAATTTTGGCTTTACTTGAACCTTTTTTAATTTTTAATTTGCCATTGTAACAACTGCAACTATCACGAATCCCTTTGGGAACTTTTCTGTACACTGACGAAGCCATTTCGTACGGCCATTCCCGTGAATTGAGCAATAGAAAATTAATCTTTTTCTATTACAGTCACTTAAATACACTAATGCCTCATTAAGTGTTACCACAAATTTCCCTTTTTCAGCAGCTAGGTTTTTGTCTTATAATTTTCTATAATTTGTTTTTCTTTTAACAATATGCTATGGCAAAGGCAGATGAACTTTAGGTTTAAACGTCATTTTTAACTTCAAATCTTTATGAAGAATTTTACTTACAGTGCCAGAAGACATTCCTAGTTTCGATGCGATGGATCTTTGAGTCGGCGGATTTTCTTTTAGGATCAGAGACTTATAAGGTAAGAGGGTAATATTAGGAAAATAAAACTTTCCTGATATTTACCACCTTTGGAACAGTCTTAGGATAAGGTGTCGCGGACACTTTTTTTGTTTTGCTTTCATTTAGACTTTTATTTCTTTCAAATTTAATATATTATAAATGCCATTGTTTCAGAATGCCATAACCGTCATTTTTACACCGCTTTAAAATTTGTTGATACGAATATTTCTCCTCGGAAATCGCAATTACGTAACCTTGGAGCCATCTATTAACTTTAGGAGCCATTTTCAAAATAAATCTTTTATTTTACATTTCAATCAAAACAAAACAGAAGCAGACGATTATTCTGAAGTTGCCAAATTTTTATCTCAAAATGCAAAGTCAAGAATAAATTGCAAAATCCTTTTCATAAAGTGCGAACGACATTCTGTAGTAAATTTATTTAAAAGGTGACAGAAAGAACAATGTTACACAAACTTACTGCATAACATATAGAATCATATTTAAATGATATGCATATTTTTGTGAAAATCATTTTGTCCATTGTTTTATGGTAATATAACTTAACTGCAATTTTATCACGAGATCAAAATTGCTCCTTTGTTTTCTAATCTCAGTTGAATATTGTAAAACGTTTAGCAAGACAAGACATTTTCAAATGAATATGATAATCAATCAAAAATAAGAATAGTTAGATAGTTTCAGTCACCTTCATGAATTCTTCACTGTAAACGACGACATATGGTCGGAAGAACCATAGAACACACAATCCCTCTTCTTGGAATCTTTTCGCCTTCTCGATTAGCTGCTGAAACATGACTAAAAACACAAACTAAAAATTATGTCGAACACCTTTAAACTATCTAGAAATTGTCTAGAAACTGGGAATTATTTTAATTCCTGGTCAAAATCAAAGTTATTTCTCAAATATTGATTATTGTCATGGCAATAATAATACAAAATAATAATTAAAAAAACTCTTCTCTGCGTTCGGCTGTGTCATTTTAACCAATAACAGAGATGAACGTAGAAAAGAACGCTCCGTTCACCTGCGGAAGGGATTTTTGAAATTTTGCCTTTTTATCTACTTTGTATAATAAGATGTAAGTTGAAACTTGGATGAATGTATAAAAAAAATTAGCTGTTACATTAAAATACATTTTTCAAGGGCGAAAAATTGGATGCAAATATGGCATTTCTGCAAAACATGGTAACTTAAAAATAAACAAATATATTATTATTTTATAAATTGGAGAATTAAGATAATAACTTTCTCTTGGGAATAGAGTATTCTCAAGATAATAAAGTAGAGTTCCGAAAATCCGAACTTCGGTAATCCGAAAATCCGCTTAATCTGAAACCAAAAGTCAAAAAGAACTAAGGTTACAACGAAATCACAGTGATACTAAGTAATATAAAGTATATTTCTGAAAATTACAAGAATTAATAGAATATTTTACCTATTTATTTTTTCATCATAAGATCTTTTGCAGTTTCAGTTTTAAGAGAATTAGTGTTTTTTTTATTGTTATTCTATTAACGTTTGGCTTACAGGGCCAATTTTTCCTATTCCCTCTTTAGAATGGGAAATTTCACACCCCCTTTGTAAGAAAGGCCATTAAGGGATATATATATATGCTTATTATATTTGTGATACTTTAAACTAACTTTGCGCCACTTGTATAACAACGAAATAGGCAAAAACATGTATTTTCTTCTTGCTAATGAGGCAGACGATTGGACGTTATCCAAAAAAATATTAAAATGCAGTAAAAGAAATGTCCCTCCAAAGAAATGTCCTAACTGTACTATATTCTTTAGTATGTTTTATTAGAATTAATTTGATTATTTTCTTCTTCATTATTTTGTCTATAAAAATATCTGGTCGATTTTTTGTATAAATATATTTTTTCTTTTTTTTTGGCATCAATTGCATACCGTTGTATTTAATTTCAATGTACTCCGTAGCGAAGCACGGGTATTCAGCAAGTAAGAAATAAATATTAATTTTTTTGCTATATTTTTAACATTCATTAGGAGAATCCTAGATTTTGAGATATTTTGCACACAAAACCCATAAATAAATCCATATGGACATTAAAAAATCCAGTTCTGGGATCCCGGGTTACAATAATTGTAAATAATTCCAATAAACGTTACTTACAGTGTGTGACGTTCTTTGGTTTCGCCATCATAAGGGGTAGCAGAATTCCAGTTTCCAGGCGTTTAGAAGGGAAATGCCTATATACTCTGACAAATTTCCATTGGTAACAGCAGAAAGCTAAGCATAGTAGCAAAATAAGTGGACTAAAGGAGGCTAAAAGTATGTACAGAATATCTGGCATTATAGATGGAGTGGACTGAAAAAAATTACTGAAAATTGTGTCTATTTTTATTAGAAAGGAAGAGGTAAAAAAGTGTCTATACAGGCATGTGATTATTATGCGTTGATATTTATTGAGGTAAATCTTTAGCCTTATAATTTTATGGTCTTTTTTGATACAATGAAGCCTTTTCCTCAAATTGCCATCTTATTATTCGCCGATCGGTTGCAAAGAGTGGGCATAAAAGCTTCCTCCTTTTGAAATACTTTTCTTATGACAATGGGGACCACAGATTCTTTGTTAAGGAAAAATAAATGCATTTCAAGCTTTTCAAATGAAAAACAAGTGTATAAAAGCGAATTTAATAGCTCGAGATAAGCGCCTAAAGACAGTTTGTTTCAGCGGTACTAAAAATATGTGCGTATGGCTTTGACATGTAAGCTTGGCATTTAAGCATCATTATAGAATTTTTTTTTCTTTTTTAGACATTGGATAACATCACAACTTGAATTTTGCTTCGAGATCGAACAGTTTTGTCTGGGATTTTACCGCAATCCTAATGGCTATATAATATGATGTTTCTAAGATATCAGTTTTATTGGACTCCTTTTTCTTGTATGTTAAACTAGTTGAATACCCGTGCTTCGCTACGGAGTACAATCAAATTAAATACAACGGTGAATGTATGAAATTAATGCCAAATATATATATATATATATATGTATCTTTACTTATATAAAAGCCTAGAGTAGAAAAGTGTAGGTAATCATTCCGGGACGGACCAAGTCGGGAACACCTTAACATTGCGATGCCATTTTCTGAAATTTTTCTTGAAAAATAATACCACAAAAGTTACTTATTTTGAAAGTCCTTTAAAAAATATGAAAATTTCAAGTGAACACCCTAGCTCAAAACCGTTTAGTTTTAGAAATATCTTCAAATTAAAAATTCAATTATCCATTGAAAAGAATCATTTATTCAATTGAGTCATTCACTTGAATTTCGAATTCATTCTACTCCATGGGGCGCGTGTGGCAGTAATTATAATTTAATATTTGTGATTTCGAGATGTTAGAACCATGTTGTTTCAACCATATGATTTTGGAGGGATTTTTTTTATACGTTTTGCGTTTGAGTTTTTTAAAACTTTGTGGTTGTTTTAAAATTAGGCGGTTTGGAGTGTAGTAGTTATACGTCTGAGTAAGTTAGTGATATTTTCTTTTTACGAAATTAGATTCATCAATTTCTTCATTTCCAAGAAAATGTTTTGTGTCTTGTAAAGTGTAGTTTGTGGCAAAGGGAGTGACATTATTGAATTTACGTTGTTGTTTTGGATGTATTTTATGGGAAACACGTGTGTAATATCTTTTTGTATGAAGAATTGGCGTTTACGCCTATAAATTAGCAGCAAAGGGCTCCTGTATTGTTTTTGGATGTTTAATACAGCCAGGGTAAGATATGTCTGTTGTTCCTTCTAAGCAGCGGTGGTGGATTTCTGTAATGTTTTTGAAGATTAATATAGCCAATGGTAAGTTTGTTTTCAACTTATTTTTATTTTTTGGTTGCTATTAACATTTTGTTTACATTTCGCACGTTAAGCCTAACATGTCTGTGGAAACCCTGTTCCCTCAAGTTGGCGCCAAAAGTTATTGGCGCCTAGGAGGGTCGCGTATAACACATCTGTTTCCAGACAAATTGAGTATTTTCTGTCTCTCTAAATATAATGTATAAATGAAAGTTTTAAAAGCTTAAACTTAGCAACACTACTTAACGAAATTATTCCTGTATAGGACAGGAATGGATTGTGATATACACGATCTATCATTTAACGTGCGAACATCGAGTAGGTATTACTAAAAATTGTTACTATATCACCATGGCTTTTGTTTTGTTTGACTGTCTGTAATAACCCATCTGGGGTTATTAGGCTATGATCATTAGGCTAGTAATGTCGCGTTGCGACCAACTCTCTTTCAATGCACAATTAAGTCAGGGGTTACAACTCTCAGTAAAGACACTTTGATTACATATGTACAATTTATTTACATACTTATATATACAGTTTCAACAAACAGCATCATGCTAACTTCTCACCGCAATTTAAACACAGAATCATTCAAGAATATACACACACACACACACACACACACACACACACACATATATATATATATATATATATATATATATAATTATAAAACAGTATTTCTACAATTGAACAATGCCGACGCTTGGCCAAGAGGCAAGTATGTAATAAGCGTTGGATGTGAATTAAACATTGTTAAAATTCCTCACCCTTAGGCGGTTGTCACTGTAGTTACGGCTCAATCCCATCACTTGAAGACACTGGTATGATTATCGTTCGTACTTCACCGTGCACACAGTTCTTTCAACAAAGTTCTATACTACTGCAGGGAGAGTTCTGGATATCGTAACACACAGAGTTCGGGCTCTCGTAGGTTGATGATCACTCCGGAATACCTCTGTGATGCAAACGGTCCATTAGCGGATCGTCGGTAGCGGTCTCCGTCATACGCAGGTTCACCTCGGATGCTCACGTAGTTTTTCGTTGTTTCGATTCTCTGATGACTCAGCTCCGACGTCTGTCGTATCCTTCGTCGATTGGTAGTTATAGGCGGGTAAATACCTTCTCGTTTAAGTTGTGGCCAGGCCGCATCAGTCGTCTCTCCATCCTTTCTACTTCGTTTATCACTCGGTGGCATTGCAGCTTGATTTGCGAACCTTCGCTGGGCTTTTAATCTTGCGTCAATTTTTTTAGAAGTCTCGTAGCCCTTGTAGCAGCTTAGTTTCTTATCTCAGGTTTTTATTTTAGTAAGTGAGGCTCCTTCTAACATGCTTTACCCTGTATATATATATATATATATTTCTTTTTTTTCTATTGGTTCGTGCCTTCTTGACTTCCTATTCGCTCGCCCCGCCTCTTGATTGTGCTGGGGGATGAACCACCTTGTTCATAGGTTGGTTCATGTTTTATGTTTTGCATTTGAATTATGTTGGACGCCTCTCCTCGCCTGGGAAATTTCTCAACTCCCCATGCACTTGTTTCCTAATCTTTGATCTTCGATTTATAGCTGCTGTCCTCTTAACTTTTTATGGTTTTATTGCCCGTGTTGTTGCCCGCTACCATCGCCCTGCTCACAGGCACCCCCGAAGCTTCGGAGTCATAAATTCTGCTCACAATTCAGGCTGTGTGTCCTACTCATTTAGATTGCCGCGTACTCACATCTCGCTTATTACATATTCCCCCCTTTAGCGAACAAAAAAGATCGTAAAGCGATTTTTTTTTACATGAAATCCTTTCCAACATAACTCGATTGATTGACAGTGCGCCCTCTTACATTATTCATACATAAGATTATTCATACACCTTCATTATCATATAAAATATTATTTTACACATACTTTGTACACTCATACCTTCACATCTAATATATTGACACACTTGACTGATTTCTTTTTTTACATATGTTCCTACATTACATCTATTATACACTTACATATGATTATTCATTTAACATTGACATTATTGATTATGTATTATTTACACTGATATATTATTCATTACATCAACTAATCTTATAATCTTCTTTCGCTACTGCCTTGCAGTATATATATATATATATATATATATATATATATATATATATATATATATATATATATATATATCTACGTTATTCTATTAACCTTGTCTATCGCGCTCTTAACGCCGCACGCTATGTTTATTTATGATGCTTAGCTGGTACTCTTGGAAGTCTATCGTTTCCATGGCTACGCGTTAACATTTTTCTAGTAATCCGGTCACCGCTAATCTCCGACTATTCCCTGCCTTCAGTCAACCGTTTTTTTTTTTGCTACTTTACCATCCCTCAATTTATGGTCTGGCGCGAAGCAATTATCTCTCCCCTAACTGCAACTGATTCTTACTCTGTAAATGCTTAATCATTTCCACTCTGTACAACCTGCACCGCCTATATCGTTATCTCCCTTCTTTGACTAGTCATTTTGTCGTTCCTTGGCGTTCCTTCTGTCGTAACTATATCCCACTTTTTTTTTAAAATTTCTAATCAATTTTAATTTGCTTTTTTGTTTATAATTATCTATTTATTTATAATTATCTATCTATTCGTTCGTGTTTATTGATATGCATTGCTTTTGATTTTCCCATATTTGTTTTCTACTGACTTGTATTATATTGACTTGTTCTATTTGCGCGTCTTTTTTACAATTTTTTTCTTTCATTTTTTTCTTTTTTATTGCGAATTTTTTTTTCTTTTGTATACTGCACGCTTTCTAATCATTGCTCCGTCATTTTTTTTGTTGCCTTTCTTTCCTGCTTGCATTTATTGTGTCAAAAAATTTTTTTTTACCATCTTGCTCGTATGTGTCGTTCAATTTCTTTAGCCGTCGTGTGCGTCCCACTTTGTTTTTTGTGAATCAGTGCCTGCCTCCTGGTGTGAATCTGACGTCATATTTCGTCTCTTTATTTTTTTTGTGTTGGCTTTGTCATCGCTGCTGCTCTGGATAGACATGTGCTACAATTTTGTTTTTTCTAAATACGATAGTACATTTTCACTCTTTATACCTAATTGTATTTTTTATGCCTCTTACACATTGATTGTCGATTTATTTATTTTTTTTACACGTTGTCCTACATCGTAATCCCTCTTTCCTTATTGTTGCTTGTTGCACTTTTTTTTTGACGCCCGTATTTCTCTATATACAGGGTGATTATAATTAAAGTTTAAGTTTCAAAACGCTATAAAAAAAGAACCACTGATGAGAATGACGTCAAATTTGAACGGCATGTTATTGAAGAAGGCGGAAAGCGTATGGCAGAAGAAAAATTTAGCTTCAAATGTTAGCAACAGATGGCGCTGTAAGCGGCAGAAGATGTAAATTAAAATACCTGTCATGCGCACGACACATTTCAGTGTTATAAAACCGCCAGGTACACGGCTGTTCCTCATTTCACGTCTCAGACGCTCGCCATGGGTGTCTCACTGAAGGACCGCGCTCTGCTGGTAAAGCTGTGTTACAAGAACGATGATTGTGCAAGAGTAGCTCTGCAAAAGTTCAGGATACTGAAGGGCATAAAAGAAGGCGTTGGTCCAATGAGTGTCGTGGGTCTGAAGAAAATTATGGAAAAATTCGAAACGACAGGTTCGTTTGATCTGCAATCTGGTAGAGGGAGAAAACGAGTGCTTTCGACGGTAGTTAAATAAGTGGCCACAACTTTACAGGAGGGGTCGGCCGGTGGTGTGCAACCGTGCAGTGCACGAGGAATTGCCCGAACATTGGACAGGCCTACGAGCACGGTGCTGAAAATTGTACGAAACATCCTGCAATGCTATCCGTACAAAATTGGCCATGTGCAGGAGTTGCTTCCGTCTCACCTGCCAGCAAGGGAGACGTTTGCGTTAGAATTTCTTGGTCGGATGCAAGTGGATAATGAATGGCCGTGGAAAATTTTGTGGACAGATGAAGCCTATTTCCATCTGACAGGGTACGTCAATACCCAGAATTGTCGAATATGGGCAACAGAAAATCCACTGGCAACGCACCCCGTACCACTTCATCCTGAAAAGGTCACGGTGTGGTGCGGCTTTACAGCATCATTCATCCGAAGCCATATTTTTTCGAGCAGACGGGTGCTTCCGGTCCTGTTACCGCTACCGTCACTGGTCAGCGCTATGCGTCTCTTTTGCGCAACCACATCATTCCAGCTCTGCAACATCGTGGATGTGTGGATGAAATCATTTTTATGCAAGATGGCGCTCCTCCGCACATTGCACATCCCATTAAGCAGCTGCTGAGGCGCCATTTCGGAAATGCTCGAATTATCAGCCGTCATTTCCCTACAGCCTGGCCGTCCCGATCACCTGATCTTACTCCGTGTAACTTCTGGCTGTGGGGTTATCTCAAAGATGTTGTGTTCCGTGCTCCAATTTCAAATTTAGCGGAATTAAAGGCACGAATTTCGCAACACATTCTGAACATCACACCGGAGACACTGCGATCCGTTGTGGAACATGCTGTTTGTCGCTTTCAACTTGTTGCACACTACGGTGGACACCATATTGAACATGTTTTGCGGCAGTCTCGCGAATTTTACGAACTTCTTTGATGAATGGTTCTTATGCGGTATGTCGCCGCAAAACTCTTGAAACCGATTTGTCCCTTTCGATGTGATATGTAGTGTCATGCAAATAAAATTACTCAACAATTCTAATTTGTCAATGAGTTTTAATGTGTAACTTACACCTTAGCCGTTGTTTTAAGAATCATTTCACATTTCTCGTCGTGATTCTGCCGTTTACAGCGCCATCTGTTGCTAAAATTTTAAACTAATTTTTTTCTTCTGACATACGCTTTCCGCCTTCTTCAATAACATGCCATTCAAATTTGACGTCATTCTCATCAGTGGTTCTTTTTTATAGCGTTTTGAAACTTAAACTTTAATTATAATCACCCTGTATATTACTTATTGACTACATTTATCGCCTACGCTGATCCCTCTCGTATTCACTCTAACTAACTATTTCATTTGTTCATCTGCTTTGTAGCATATTAATTTCCTCGTTGCGGTATTTTTTTTAATCGTTTTTCCTCATATTTTCATTACCCTGTTCTTATTTTATACACGTTAAAACTTTCGATTGCCCCTGCCCAATTGACTGGCCAAATTCAATTGAACTATAAGGCAATCTCAGTTTTCGCTTCGATCTAAGAACTTTATGCCTGCAGTCATAAGTTTCCCAAATCGAGACAGTTCGCTTCCGTATTTACTCCTGCACCAATCAACAATGCCTTTGTTTAGTGCGACCTTCACTGCACTCCCCGCTCCGACCTTGTGGTTTAATTCTGAGGGAAGGGGGAACGCGCTCGGAACCTGATCTGCTCGGTAATTCGCGTTATTTCCTGTGCTGCCCCAAAACCATTCATTTATGCTTATCTCTGTCCGCATTCTTATTTCTTCACCGAATTTAAAAAACCCGAACGCATCTAATTACAATACTTTAAATTTCGTCACTTTTATTTACCGTACATTAAAATTCAATGATTCCTATTCTTGTCTTAACCTCGCGCTTCTTAAATTATAGCGTATACCGTTATCGTTTAAACTATCCCCCTCTTTTTGTGACTCGGTTTCGCTACTATGTTTTAAATGCTCTTTACGTACTTCACTTTTAACAATTGCATTTTTATGAATATAAACTACAGGTTTGTGTGGTTCGTTGATGTCGCGTAGTAAAAAATTGTTGTGGCGGAGCGCTTTTATAATCCGATATGACCCCGAGAATTTGGGCGTTAATGCTGGGGTTTTTTGAAAAATTTTCATGTAGACTTTGTCCCCTACTTCTAAATCACGATTCCTAGTTTGTTTGAAGTTTACCCTTTGCTGATTTTCGGCATTAGTTTGATTCGTCATGACTTCTTTTTGTATTTTGTCGAAAAATTTAAGGTGGTTCTGTAAATATTCTGTGTATGACCCTTTTCTATTTAAATTGCTCTCCCGTTGTGTTTGATTTTGTTGCTCTGTAACTCCCGATTCGCCTGCCGTTATTCGCACATCAAAAGGTGTTTTTATGTCGCGCAGAAAAAATAAAAATGCTGGTGTGTATTTTGTGCTTGGGTGTTGGCTGTTGTTATAATATAGACTGTACCAGTTGAGTGCTTCATCACAATTAAAACTCTCTCTTGCTATGCAGCTGATAGCCGATTTTAGTAATTTGTGTTTTAGTAACTTCTAGCTTGCGTTGGCGTTCGGCCTGTACGGCGAAATGTATTTAATTTCAACCCCTAAATGTGCATGGAACTCTTTATTCTTTTCATATTTAAAACTCGTGCCGTTATCACTTAATATTGACTGCGGTAACCCATAATTTGCATAATATTTCTTTAAGGTTTCGATGACTGTTTCTGCAGTAATGTTTCTCACAGGTGTCGCTACTAAGAATCTGGTATACATATGAACTATAGTTATTACGTATCTGTTCCCTGCGGTTGTACGTACCAATGGTCCGACTGCATCGATTGCAATTTGTTGTAATGGGTATTTAATATCTGTGAACGTTTCTAATGGTGCTGGTGTAATTTTTTTTTAATATTGGAGACATTCGTCGCAAGATTTAATGTAAATCGCTACGTCTTCCGTCATTCCTTTCCAAAAGTATTTTTTGTTAATTATGTTAATTGTCTTACTTATCCCAAAATGTGCTACATGTGCTATTTTAATGACGATACGGTGTGGGGACTACTATTTTCGGTTTTGATAGATATGGATTTCCCCTTTTTGTTCTTTCTTTAACCATTAATAGTTGTGTTGACGGGTCAAGTACGTACTTTTTGTATCTCCCTTCTGAGCAATTTCTTCCTTTCTGTAGTGACTATTTTAATTCCTTTTATTTTATCGTCTTCGTTTTGTTTCTTTAAAATGTTTGACATCGTTAATTCCATGCTTTCATGAAATAAGTCTTTAGTCAAGTCATTTTGTATATTTATATTAAGCACCTGGCGTGAAAGATAGTCCGCGGGGTTGAGCTGACCTTCAATGTGTTGAAATTCGAAATCAAATGTACTGATCTCTAAAAGCCACGTTGCTGTTATATCAGACTGCTTGTCTAACTTAAGATGATACTGAAAAGCTTTCGTATCTGATAATAATGTAAAATGCGTTCCGTATAAGTATTCCTTGAAGTGTTTTATTCCCTCGTATATTGCTAGCAGTTCCGTTTCGACCGCGGGATACCTAATCTCGGCGTCTTTTAACTTTCGTGAATAAAATTCTATTGGTATCAAAAATCCCTTTTCATTTTATTGAGATAAAATTGCGCAAACTGCTTTTCCCGAAGCATCCGTGTTTAAGTAGTATTGTTGGTTTTCGTTGGGTTTGTGTATTTGTGGGCGACTTAAAATTTGCGATTGAATTCGTGTAAATGCCCTTTCCGCTTCGTCGGTCCATGTGAATTTGTTTTTTCTTCTTGTGAGTTTAACTAGGGGTTCTGTCAGACTACGTTTGCGTGGATATGTGTATCGAAAGTAGACTGAAAAGGCATAACATAGTATAAAGTTACCAGTTTAAAAATGTTTCGTCCGCATAAGAAAACTGGTGTAAAATCACACTGAGCTAACTTAAATAAAATGCAAAAACTACTTACAAAAGAGTAAGTCATAAACGCACTTATAATATGTGCGTTTTTTCACATACTTTATGTATTATGCCCCGTAGTTAAACTAACCATCGTTTCCTGAAATGAAATTTGATTGTTGTAATTTTATACTAAATTCGGCAAAATCATTGTTGAAACAAAGTGGGCAAAAGAACAATTTCCATATTTAACAGGGATATACGTATTTAGTGTCTTTAACTTTCATTGATTCTTAATTCTGTAATTTTCGCTGAAGAGCGAAATTTACTCACTAACAAGGAAAAACAGTTAATTGCGACAAAGTGAGACATTTGTGTTACATGTTCTTAAAAACTGTTGTATTAAGAATTTCTCCTAAATGAATGGCAGGATTAGGAAGATATCACCTCAGATACGTGTGCAAAATAATTATCCTTTAAAATTTTCTGCATTATGGGCTGACATTGATACATTTGAAGTGATTTGCATTCATTGACAGTGATTTGCATTCATTGATAATATTTCTATCTCTCCAAACTTATGCAGAATTAATTGCATTTGAAGAAGTTTATTACACAAAATTAAACAAAAAATCGCCAAACTTGCAAGGGGGTGCGTATAACACATCTGTACCTTTGTCTGTCTGTAAAAGCAACAACTTATTAAGGCAAATCTAAAATAATAAATGAGATATGTGAGAACCTTTTACCTTTCTCAATTATTTAAGGCAACTCTAAATAATAAATGAGATATGTGAGAACCTTCTACCTTTCTCAACTTATGAAGGCAACTCTAAATAATAAATGAGATATGTGAGAATTTTCTACTATCCCAGTTTCAATCAGATTCTTCTTAAGCATAAAAAATTTCCAAAATGCTTTTATTTCTTAAAATAAAGATTTTCAGCTCTTTACCAGATATTGGTAAAACTGAATCTAGATGTGAAAAAAATGTATTGGTACGAGTATTCCAGTACTTATACGAGACTGGCTAAAATGATAAATGGAATATACTGCAGGAATTTTGCTTTTTTTTGTTGGAATTTCCCTTTAAACCTGCCCAAAGTTATTAAGAATTCCCCAATATGTTTTTACATTTCTAATAAAGATATTCGGTTATTTATATTTAATGTTTGTGTAACGGAAATTATATATTCTGAAAATATATAGGTACCCGCATACAAATATTTTAATTCGAAAATAGAAAATAATATTTTTAATGATCCTCTTACCTTCTCAAGCCACCTCGTCAGTTATAAAGTCCTCCTCAGAGAGACAAGGTATTCATATACGACTTAAATTCATCGATGTCTAGTTTATATCAACGAAACGGTCTACATTACGTTTCACAATAGTTTACGTAGTTCTACCTTAAAACTGAAATTTATGCTTGAAACGTTGTTAGTCAACAGTCAGTCAGTGTACCCTGTGACAACGCCAGAGTTGAAAATTGAAAGCCATGGTTCGCCACTGGACAGTAGACGAAGATTGTTTATTTACAACAGCGTTGGGAGCTTTTTCCACGCGCGAGATTGGGAGTTTTTTCCGCGCGCTGGGAGTTTTTCCGCTCGCCGGGATTTTTGTATCTCAGCTCCGCGCGCTGAGATGTGATTGTAACTTACATTTAAAATGTTGTGTTCTTTTTGTATAATAAATAGATGCATGAGATGTTAATCGTCCATGTTTTGTGCTTTTCGCCTTACACATTGGATTTATTTAATAGTGAGCCAACAGGCCAAGCTGTTACAGTCTATATATATATATTGAAAATGGAGGTTCCACCGAGATTTTGAATGCGGAATCCAGCGATAAAAAATATTGCGTGGAGGAACTAAAAGGAGGTATTTCTTTTTATTTAATACAGTACGTGCCTGAGATTTTGTTGCCGCCTTGGCAAAGTTAGGAACTTAGTGTTTGCTATTAGGCTAAACTAGTTGAAAGTTTTGGATGTATATTGGGGGGCCAAACTGGCTTATATACATCGGTTTAAAATAGCAGTTCACAAGTACCAGACTGACTTATTTTTATCTAGAAACTCTAGATTTGGTTTCGTATGTGTAATAATTAAATTGTGTATCCTCTGTTAGTTCGAATTACATAAAGTGTGTTCGTGTTTCAAGTGTATCTAATGCCAAATTGGCTATTTAAAATCTTAAAACTTAAGATAGTTGAGATATTTTTTAATGCCAAACTGGCGATTTAAATTCTTAAAACTTAAGATAGTTGAGATATTTTTTTTTTTAATGCCAAACTGGCGATTTGAATTCTTAAAATTTCAGATAGTTGAGATATTGTGTAATGCCAAACTGGCGATTTAAAATCTTAAAACTTGAGATAGATGAGATAAATTTTAATGCCAAACTGGCGATTTAAATTCTTAAAACTTAAGATAGTTGAGATATTGTGTAATGTCAAACTGGCGATTTAAAATCTTAAAACTTGAGATAGATGAGATAAATTTTAATGCCAAACTGGCGATTTAAATTCTTAAAACTTAAGATAGTTGAGATATTGTGTAATGCCAAACTGGCGATTTAATATCTTAAAACTTGAGATAGATGGGATAAATTTTAATGCCAAACTGGCGATTTAAATTCTTAAAACTTAAGATAGTTGAGATATTGTGTAATGCCAAACTGGCTGAAATAATTAAATGAATAACGATTCATGTATTAAAAATCGAACTGATTTTTAAGTAAATTGTGTTTGTGTTTTGTAAAGATAAAGAATATTTTATTTGTATTGAATACTGCTAAAGCCAAACTGGCAGATATTAAGTGCGTATTATAATTTATTTGTGCAATTTAGTATATAGTAGTGTTAGATTCGGAATTTAATATGGCTTATCTTGGCCAAGGCCGGAAGGAGGACTTGAAGGTGATTGCGAGAGAATTAGGGGAAAATGTAACAGAAGACTTAAAGGTAATTGATCTGCGTAACTTAATTTTGAAAAGTAGTAATTATGAGGAAGAGTATATAAAAGAACTTCTTTCAACTGTGATCAGAGAAAGAAAAGAAAAAGAAGAGGAAAGAAAAAAGAAAGAACAAGAAAGAAAAGAAAAAGAAGAAGAAAGAAAAAAGAAAGAAGAAAGGGACTTTCAATTGGAAAAGCTAAGATTAGAGAAAGAAGAAGAAAGAAAAATGAAAGAAGAAGAAAGAAAAGAAGAAGAAAGAAAAAAGAAAGAAGAAAGGGACTTTCAATTGGAAAAACTAAGATTAGAGTTACAGTTAAAGGAAAACAAAAACTCTGAGGAATCAATTAATTCTAGTACAGATTTTAGTTCTAAAATTGAACTTCAAAAGCTAATGCCCAAATTTGATGAAAAAGGGGGTGAGATAAGTTTGTTCTTAGAGCTTTTCGAACGACAAGCGAAAGTTCTTAAGGTACCCCGAGAGAAGTGGGTCACTAAATTAATTGGTGTTCTGCCATTAGAAATTGCTCACTTGATAGCTCGTGAACCTGAAGAACAGGCTAGTGAGTATCCATATGTTAAGACCTTATTACTTAAGCGTTTTAAGATGAGCCCAGAGAAGTTTCGCCAAAATTTTGTGAAACTGCAAAAATCACCAGACCGTACTTGGCAGGATTTTTACTACGAGATGAAAAATTATCTAGAAGGCTGGCTAAATGGATTGAAGATAGAAACCTATGAACAATTAAAAGAATTGATGATCGTTGATCAGATAAAGAAAAGGGCACCGAATGAATTTAAAGAAAACTTTTTGGATCATTGGACATCCATTACTTCCCCAGTTGAACTTGTAACCAAGATTGACGAATTTGAGGATGTGAGAAAGTGCATACGGGGTAAAACTCCTTCGATGAGTTACAAGGATCAAAGTAATAAAAAACCATGGCAATCGAAACCTTGGAAGGGAAATAGCCAGAAAAAGGAAGATACGTATGCCGTAAAAGAAATGGAAAACTTCCACACGGTTAAGAAACCAGATCCCAACTTCGATAAGAGGAAACACTTTCATTGTTTTGAATGTGGGGATACCACACATATCAGGCCTGATTGCCCTAAACTCAAAAAGAAAAACAGTATAGGCAGCGTAAACTATATTAAGAATAAAGTTGATGAAGACCTATTAGCTCCATACACCATTCCTGGTAAAATAAATGGGACTAGCATTCCTATACTTAGAGATACTGGAGCAACTGTAGATGTAGTGTGCCAGAAATATGTGTCGCCTCAAAGAATGACAGGGGAACATGTATGGGTGCAACATTTATTGAACGAGCAGATGTCTTGCTTGCCTTTGGCCGAAATTGAAATTGAATGCGAATTTGGCCATGTCACCACTAAGGCAGCCGTTCTCAGAGATAACTTGGACCAAGGGAGGTACATCCTTGGAAATAAAACCGCCTCTCTGTTAGAAGAAACTAAAGATGACAGTAGGAAGAAAAAGGAAACTGTGAACGCAGTACTTACAAGAGCGCAGCAGAGAAAACATCTTGCTGAAGGAGGAAGCTTGTCAAAATCCCAAGAAGAGAAATTTGAAATGTCCAAAAAGACAGAGTTAGAGAAAGAGGAAGAAAATGATCTTCCAAGTACAGAAGTTCAACTTTTGCCAGAAATCGATGAAACTGAAGTGATTTTGGACTTGGTAAAAGTCAATTCAGAAAAGTTTGCTGAAGAACAACAGAAGAGCAAAGATCTGGCTCCGTTGTTTACATTACCCAAAAAGGCCTCGACAGAATCAAAAGATTTCAGAATAGTTAAAGATAAATTACTGGTTAAGAAGAAAGTCGACAAGATGGGGAAAGAAGTTGATATACTTGTGGTTCCTGAATGTTTTAGGGAGCAAGTCAAAAGCATGTGCCACGAAGGAACGTCGGCTCACTTAGGAGTCGCCAAAACAAAGGACCGAATGGTGAAATATTTCTTCTGGCCGAATTGTTACAAAGAAATAGAGGAGTTTGTCAAAACCTGTGATGCTTGTCAACGAGCCGGCAAATGTAATGACAAGAAGAAAGCCCCATTAACTTTGGTACCTGTCATATCTGAGATTTTCAGCAAACTAAATGTAGATGCTTGTGGGCCCTTGCCCACTACACCAAATGGAAATCGTTATCTGATTACAGCTATGTGCATGGCATCCAAATATCCAGATGCAGTAGCGGTAGCAGATATTGGATCAACGTCTGTAATTGATGCATTATTGCAGATATTCAGTCGTATGGGTTTTCCGAAGGAAATACAAACTGATCAAGGGACCTCATTTATGAGTAACTTAACTGTAGAATTTTTCCAGAGATTTGGAATAAAAACCATTAGAAGTTCTGTACACCATCCTCAGACTAATCCAGTCGAACGATTCCATAGGACCATCAAAAGAATCTTGAGAGTGTTATGCATTGAAGCTGCTTCTGAATGGGAAAGACATGTTCCAGCAGCTCTATTTGCCTTAAGGACTGTCACACATGAAAGTATTGGATTCAGTCCTGCCGAGTTAGTACATGGAAGAAATCTAAGGTCACCGGTCACCTTATTGTACGAACAATGGTTGGAGCCAGATGAAGAAGGAAATGGAGTAGTTGAATATGTGTTTCAGCTAATCAATCGAATGAAGAGAAGTCAGGAGTTAGCTGAAGAAAAAATGGAAGAAATGAGAGACAAACGAAAAAAATGGTATGATCGAAATGCTGTTAAACGAGTATTTCAAGAGGGAGACTTGGTGTTGATCTTATCCACTTGTAGACCAAATAAACTGGCAGTTCAGTGGAAAGGACCTGGCAAAATTGTTAAGAAGTTGTCAGAAACAAATTATGTTGTTAGCTCAGAAGGAAGACAAGAGAAAAATGAAGTTTATCACATTAACATGCTAAAACCGTATTACAAACGGCCAGAGCTTGTGAACATCTTATGGAGTTTAGATGACAACGAACCTGCGGAAATTGAAGATGATTTTCCGAAGATTGAATCGGATCCTAACATATTCGATTTCAATGAAATAAGGGAGAATAGTGCTTTAGATAAGCTTGTAAATGAAAAACAGCAAGAACAATTGCAGAAAATACTGGTAGAATATGCCAAATTGTTTTCTAACATCCCAGGGAAAACAAACGTCGTCGAACATGACATAGAGCTAATGAACTATAAGCCTATTCGTATGAAACCCTATCGTATGTCACCTAGACAAAACGAGATATTGCAGTTAGAGATCCAGAAGATGTTGCAATACAAAATAATTGAACCGGGTGAATCAGATTATACATCACCCATGATACTAGTTGAATCCTCAGGACGAGATCCTCGACCTTGTATAGATTACAGGAAAATCAATGAAGTTACTAAAACCCAATACTTTCCATTGCCTAACATAGAGCAAAGAGTCGAAACAGTTGCTGCAGCAAAGTACATTACTTTGTTAGATCTAACGAAAGGATATTGGCAGATTCCTTTAAGTAAGAAGGCCCAGAAAATAGCTGCATTCACAACCAACTTTGGGGTCTACCGTCCGTTTAGAATGCCGTTTGGTCTGAAAAATGCCCCCTATTATTTTAGCAAAATGATGTCGGACTTGCTACATGATTGTGAAAACTTCGCAATACCTTATTTAGACGACATTGCTATATTCTCTAAAACTTGGGAAGAACACTTAGAACATCTGAAGAGGGTTCTTGACAAAATTAAAAGTGCTCAATTAACCATCAAGCCCAAGAAATGTAAATTTGCTCAAAAAGAAGTCCAGTACCTGGGACACCTTATTGGGGAAGGGAAAAGATCACCAGCAGAGTTAAAAGTACAAGCATTCCGAGAATTTCCGACTCCGATTTGCAAAACAGAGGTTCGAGCTTTCCTTGGCTTAGCGGGGTACTATCGACAGTATATTCCCATGTTTTCAGCTATCGCCGCCCCTTTGAAGGAAACTCTCAAGGGAAAAGAACAAAAAGGGAAGATAAAATGGAATAATGCTTGTGAAGATGCTTTTCGTATATTAAAAGAAAGATTGTCAAGCAAACCAGTGCTTTATGCACCTAACTACCAAAAAGAATTCCTGTTGCAAACTGATGCATCCGACACCGGTCTAGGCATAATTTTAGCACAGATCGACGACCAAGGAGAAGAACATCCGATTCTATATGTGAGTAGAAAACTCAAACCATCAGAGTGGAAATATTGTACCACTGAAAAAGAGTGTGTGGCTATAGTGTATGCAGTGAAAAAGTTACAGTGTTATTTAGATGGTCATTTACCGTTCATAATACAGACCGACCACAACCCACTGGTGTGGCTCAAAACCCATGCCGGGAATAACCAGAGACTTTTGCGATGGGCCCTGGCGTTACAACCCTTCAATTATAAAATTCAACACAAGAAAGGGAAAAATCACTGCAATGTAGACACCTTAAGCCGGCACCCATATCCTACTTAGTTTCTATTAAACCATGTGACTTTGTAATGTGTATAAAATTTGATCCCTTGTGTAAACAAATTGTTTTGTATTAGTTATAAGTTGCCGGAATATATTTATTTAACTGTACTACTTTAGAGTCTCATGTTTAAGTAATTCTTTATGTAATAGTATTTTGAGGAATTCTGTTTAAAATTGATTGAAATTTTTTAAATTGTATATGATTGTAAAGAATTATATTATGTTGTAACTGGTACATTGTAAAGTGCTATTGCGGGTAGTCTAAATTGTTAGGGACTTAATAGCATTAAATAAAATTTAAATAGGGAATTGGCACAGTACCGTATTAGGAAAAGAGATGTCTTTGTCTATGGCAAATTTGGAGCTTATTTCCTGAACATTATGGAACTGAGACATCTGTTGCCTTCAGCATCTGAACTAGTAACAAGCATGAACTTATCCTGAGTTCGGACAAGTTCAACACTGGAGGGGGGAGGAGTTTGTGACAACGCCAGAGTTGAAAATTGAAAGCCATGGTTCGCCACTGGACAGTAGACGAAGATTGTTTATTTACAACAGCGTTGGGAGCTTTTTCCACGCGCGAGATTGGGAGTTTTTTCCGCGCGCTGGGAGTTTTTCCGCTCTCCGGGATTTTTGTATCTCAGCTCCGCGCGCTGAGATGTGATTGTAACTTACATTTAAAATGTTGTGTTCTTTTTGTATAATAAATAGATGCATGAGATGTTAATCGTCCATGTTTTGTGCTTTTCGCCTTACACATTGGATTTATTTAATAGTGAGCCAACAGGCCAAGCTGTTACAACCCGAAGAATTAACATTCAATAGTGCCTGTGCTACCTAAAAACAAGAACACAAAATGAAATAAAATTAGTCTAAATTCTGCTCCTTTACGTTCCTGAATGTTAGTTTGATATATGGCCTTGACCCTGCATAATTCATATAAGCGGAATGTCATGTAACATACATCATAACTAGAAAATTAAGTTCTTTTTAATTGGTTTCATGAAAGTTACTTATTTCCTTAGAGAGTCTCAGTTTCACCCTCGTCTCAAGACGTTGGGCAGAAATTTCAAAAGCTAGATGAAACACCAAATTTAAAAAAAAGTTTAGATCTTATTTATAGATTTCTTCTCTTGATCGTAATATTATCACACTCGAGATTGTTATCGAAGGATCTGCTGATGAAATAACCACCTATTTTTGGACACTTTTGCATTTGAAGGGGTTAGGCCGTAAGTTTTCATTTACATCAAAAGGTTATTATGACGCTACACTTATTTTTGAGAACAGAATGCTTTTGTAAAAATTTCTGCCATCAGTATCAAAACTGCTGACACATATCCAGTTATAAGAAAAAAGAAAGCACCAGAAATGTCGTCTAGTGTCAAATGTTTGATGCGAGAGTCTGATTCTTCCGGTGAAATCAATTTAAGTTCTGTATAGAATTCCTCTTCTCTGAGTATTTTTAGATATAAACCTCCTGCAACAATCCGATGAATCCTACTATTCAATTTCTCCATCGAACAAAATCTGTCTGAAACTGGTAAACTAATCCTGCTGAAGAAGAAAGCATCCTGGGAGATAAGGTAATTCCTCTTAAGATGACTAAGAAAAATTCTCCCACCAAAGAAAGCTTTTTTGTATGTGGGGTCTCTTAAAAATTCTTCAGTATCCATAGACTGGTTTATACCTCGCATCAAGCACTTTCCAATAGCTTGAAGAGAATCATCACTTGAGTGAATAAGGATCTGATGTAAGTAACCCCCTTTGCTAGAAAGACACCGAAATGAATCTTTCATCACAGCTTTAGATAAGTCCGATATGTCGCGGATTCCGGTCAGAGATGGAACGGACAGAAAAGCTAGAAGAGTAGCTTTATAACTGGAGGTTATGATGAGGATTCCCAAGGTCCAAGAATACACGAGGAATCGGAGGCTAGGTGTTTCCATCCTGTAATTCATTGACTGCTCAAGCAAACTTCCAAACACGTTAAAAAGGACTTCTCCGTAGTTCCGTTTTCTTCTCAAAAGAATGTAAAGAAATAAGGATACAACAGCCAAACTTACCAACAGCATAATCCATAACTTATATGAAAATGGGTGAAAGATGGCAAAACTTTTAGGTAGTGGCTGAGGCTTATCTGTCACGAATGTAATATCAGTGAAGTGATATGGATAGCTGAATCTGACTGCACTTCGTCTGGCTTCGGTCTCTACAATGCCTCCCACGGCTAAATCTGCCTCACCTCGTCTCAACATCCCGATCATGCCAGACCAGTTACCATCAGGCAGCATGGCTCCAAATTCATCGTCTTGTGGCGTGAGAATTTCGTAAGCTACTCCAAGCGCTTGAGAAACTATACGAATTAGTTGAGAATCATACACATGAATAATAGAGCCGTTTTTGGTTTCTGCAATGTACGGTTGCAATTTTGGAGAAAAAGTGGAGGCAAATTTCAATGTTTCAGGTAATTTACATATCTTCATCATCAAGTGATTTATATTATAAGATATCTTTTCCCGAAGATGCCTTAACACTGAAAATACATAAGACAAATATTTTGGAGTATCTGTTAACTGAAATGTTTCTAGTCTGAGTTACTATATTGTACCAAATTTATGTTCAAACAAGAAATTTTGTAGAAAATATAACTCACAGGAAGGACTTTTCAGCTAATGTACATAGATAATGTGCATCCCTTGAAAAAATTAAAGCATGAAAGTTTATTAGCGAAAGATATCCAAAAATGTTTTTTCATCCCATCTGTTTAATTATTTGAATAAGTTAAATGGCTTTTATAAGATACTTTTCACTCTTTATGGTACTTTTCACAAAATAGTAGTATTAAATCAGGCTTATTGCAGATTCCCTATACATTTAAATAAATAAATAACCAATGGGTAGTGTAAACTGGCAGTATAATTATAAATTAATTAAACTCACTCATAAATGATTGAACTTATGTCGGCCCTTTAAGGAAGAATTTCTGTCATTGTTCATACTGTACAATATCAAAATCCACAATATGCTCAGCATTTATTGGTTCGACTCGATTGTAATGTACTAAATATAAAGCATGTTTATCGTATCCATCCTATTTTGTTGTATTGGCACAGATTCAGGACCTTCTGTTCACAGCGTTAGAATTTTTCTGAATTTCTCTTCTTTAAAGATTTTATTCACCGATTAGAATTCCTCACCGATCCACTCAAGTTTAATTCTATTTTATGATAACAAGCGTTTTAATATCCTCAGGAAGCATTTTCTTTTTCTTAAACTCGAAGTTTAATAAAACTTTTGATTGGAAATTTGAAATTTTTTCTACGATTCAAGGAAAACAGTCCCGCACTCAGCAAGTCCAGAAACGTGAAGCAACTGAGATATACATAATAGGTTTGAAAATTTTCAAGTCCATTCCGTTTTGGGTGCGGACTAAAATGTCATCCAAACACGGTGCCAAACAGACTGATGTCGATAAAGTAAACATAATGACTTAAAATATTTGCTAAGATGTTTATATTAAGATATTGATTATTATTATAATGAGCAAATTTATTTGCTAACATTGGACGAAAGTTACTTCATTTGTTTCACTGGAACCTTTATAAGTAAAAATAGTTTACTTAATAAATATTTATAAAAAGGGGAATATTACATAAACCAGATATTTTTCACAGGTTAGGCTATTGCTTTTTCATAGAAGGGAGTAACTTGGTACATTCATTACGTTTGCTGAAACAAATAGTTTTATCGATGAGTGTCTTTAAAACAGAGCACACGACCTCGTCAATAACCGTATTACAACTGCAAGTCCCTTATTTCCTCAGTTTTGATCATCGTTAAAGCTACGTCAATAGTTCTTTTAAATGATAATTTTTAGGAAAGGCTATTTTAAGCAATTCCAGACTCGAAAATGTTTTAGGTATTGAAACAGTATTAACTTTCTCTCCCTTCTCTTCCAGTTTTAATTTTTTGTTAAACTGTAACAATGTAACATTTAGAGAATTATTGCACTAAGAAGTGACGTTGTTCATTAGTCGACAGGTAATGTTGCTGTGTTTTTCTAAGGGAACGGTGGAAGTTAAAACTTATTTTTTTTACTTTTCATCATAGACATACGAAATTTTGTACGTATATACATTTCAATATAAATACACTGCTGGCCAGCCAAATTGCAACACCAAGAAAGACAAGAGATATCACAACAAAATTTATTTTGTAGATAACATGTTGACCAAGTATCAAATGAATAAATTTATAGACTTCTGTGAAGTGTGGTTCCTGCCAAAATCAGTAGCCAGAGTAGCCGCCATTGTTGGAGATCACCGCTGCCACACGCCTCGGTATTGATTCAAAGAGACTTTGGATGAGTTCTTGGGGTACAGCAGAACAAGCAGCTTCCACACGTTGCCAAAGTTGATCTGCTGTAGCAGCTGGGGATGGAATCTGGGTCAATCGTAGAGCAACCATGGACCACATGTTTTCTATCGGCGAAAGATCTGGAGAGCGAGGCGGCCAGGGAAGCAATTCAATCTGGCGATTGACGAAGAACCGTTGGACAATACGTGCCACGTGTGGTCGCGCATTATCCTGTTGAAATATGGCTGTGGGCAAGCCCTGAAAGTAAGGAAGGACAACTGGCTCCAACACCTCGGAGATGTAGCGCTGGCTGTTTAAAGTACTGGCAATGCGTACTAGAGGTGTGCCAGAGTGATATCCAATACCGCCCCATACCATAATACCCGGTGCAGGACCAGTGTGGCGGTGCATAACGCAGCTGTTCAGCATCCTCTCTTTACGGTGTTTCCAGACTCGAATGCGACCATCGTGGTGTTGCAGACAGAAGCGTGATTCGTCAGTAAAGACAATTTCATTCCATTCTGCTGTCCACATCCTTCTGTCATCGCAACATTGGCGGCGGAGACGTCTGTGGTTCTGCGTTAAGGGTAGACAAAGCAATGGACGTCTTGCGGACAGACCACTCTGCTGTAAACGGCGTCGAATGGTACGCGCAGACACTGGATGATGCGTTACTGACTGCGTGTGCTCTGCTATGGTTCGTGATGGGACTGAGCGATCCGTCACTGCCATGCGCACAATTTGCCTGTCATCACGTGAAGTGGTGCGCTGAGGTGGATGCGATCGAACACGCCGGTCCGTCGTACCCTCCTGCATCCAACGATCACATATCCGCATTACAGTTGTTTGGTTTCGTCCAACACGACTACCGATTTCCCTGATAGATAATCCACAATCTCGGTAGGCCACTATCCTTCCTCTGCCGAACTCGGATACTTGATCAAAAGATGATCGCTGTTTTCGACGAGGCATAATTGATCGTTTTTTTGAAAAAACCACAAGAAAAACACAATTGCCGAACTTGAAATCGTCGAAATCTCCAAGCCTTAAATAGCGCTTTGAAGTGGCGCCACAGGCGCGCGTGATGTGCGTCTGCGCTGAAATTCTAATCATTTGCATATCTCACCTCCGCTAATGCATGTTGTAAATTTCATGTTATTTGCATGTTTCCTTCAGGGTGTTGCATTTACAGTGGCCAGCAGTGTATATAGAATACCTTAAAAGAAATTTCCAATCTTATTACAATTTTAAGATTTTTAAAAAATTTTAAATTTATAAACAAAATTTTAAAATGCTCCTTGCTACTTAATATTTGAGATATTTTCTCGATTTTGTATTTTAATCACTTTATACTGTATGAAAAACAAATCTGTGCAACAATTATTTAATCCCTTGAGAAGGTAATTTTTGAGAGATTTTTTTTCTGAATTCCATCCCGATTTTCATGAAAATTTTGCCTTTTAAAAAGTTATAAATCAAATTTAATTACCTTAATGAAATTGAATTGTAAAATGCATGCCCAGTTTTTTTGGAAAAAGTATCAGGATTCTTCCTTATCAATTTCATGAATTTTGAACAAAAATTAAGTAGCATAAAACATTTAAAAGTTTTAAAAACCTTGAAAAATCTGTTTTGAGAAAAACAGATTTAAAGTTTATTACTAAAACTTACCCTTCATAAATTACTTTGTAGAAGCTTTATAAATGCCTTTTTACTTGAAAAAAAACTATTTTGGTGCTATTAATTTACAGAAATATATATTTTTTTACAATAACATAATCAATATTACAATGACAAGATTTGCTCAAATAAAGGTCCACCGTCCCCTTTCAATAAATTAGAAATTTACGCTCTTCAAAAATAAAAAAACTTTTTAAAAAACTGTTCATTTATTCTGTTTGTATATTCGATCTTCTTTTGACGTTAAATCTGACGACATAATATAGAAATCTTGAATTTTTTTTTATGAAGTGAATGATGTGTTTCGAAATGTTCTTAAGATTGTTTTGTACTAACCTTATTGGATTCGCACACATCAATGTTAACCTATGGAAAAAATTCGTCCAAGGATTGCCGACTTGGATTTAAAGTTTTTTTTTTCTAAACTGTACTCCGTAGTAAATAAAGAAATTTTTCACTTCAGTGAATTTTTCGTTTTTAAAAAATATTGCAATTAATTTTTTAAAATTTAATTTATTCGGGTAAAAAATCTGGTCTAGTGTGTTTTAAACGCTCATCAATTCCTTTGGTGGACGAAATTTGTAAAATGAATCCTGTTGCATGGTGCATAAAAGTTAAGGCTATCTGAAAATACAATTTTTATTGGATAATCAGCATTTATGTAGCTGTAAATAGCTGATAACTTTTCTCCATAGGTTAACAATGAGGTGAGCAAATCATGTAGACAGAGACACACAGGTACTAAATTAATACATATTTTATTGCATGAGAAAATTTTGACCCATTTTATTTGTACTGCGTCACATTAACAAGTGCATCAAAGAGATTCTCTGATACTTGCAATAAAATTTAAATATTTATTTTCTCTTCTTCGATGGAAACAGTTTGTATTCTCTGACTGGATCTGAGATTAGAATGAATACTTGCTTCATATTCCTCAGGATCACAGCAGCATTGTACCATTGGAGTTAAGTCTGAGACTTAACTAGTCAGATTGCTCTTAGTATTTCTTTTCCCGAATGATAATTGACAAAAACTTGAGACGATGAAAGGATGACTGCCGTGTATTAAGATAAAATGAAAGACAAATTGTTCAGAAAAGTTCTGATATTTGAAGCTGTACAATCCCATAAGGGAATACGAGCTGAAGTTTGTATTCCCTGATGGGATCTGAGATGAGAATGCTATGTGTTCCTCAGAATCGCAGCAGGATTGTACGAATGGAGTTAAGTCTGAGGCTATGACTAGTGAGATTGCCCTTAGTATTTCTTTTCCCGAATATTAATTTACAAAAACTTGAGACGATGAAATGATGACTGCCGTGTATTAAAATAAAATGAAGGACAAATTGTTCAGAAAAGTTCAGATATTTGATGCTGTACGATCCCATCAGGGAATACGAGCTGAAGTTTTTATTCCCTGGAGGAATCTGAAATATGAAGGATAACTTGCTGTGTGATCCTCAGGATCGCAGCAGGATTGTACCAATGGAGTTAAGTCTGAGGATGTAACTAATCAGATTGCTCTTGGTATTTCTTTTCCAGAATGGTAATTGACAAAATCTTGAGACGATGGTATGATGAATGCCGTGTATTAAAATAAAATGAAGTTACAGATTCTTCAGAAAAGTTCAGGTATTTGAAGCTATACGATAATGGACTCATTATATATGTTAGGAAAATGATCTAACATGCCACGTCTGATGTAATACTACTAAATTGAAGAGTTTGATGCAAAAAGGAGGTAACTCCAATTCTTAAATTTTCGAAAAACCGTAAAAAGAAATTTGAAAATTTAAAATTCTAAGTTGTGTAAAAATATTCTTTTTGATAGGTTTCCTTAATTGTTGTTATGTATTACGACAATATTTTCACTGAAAAATATATCATCTAGATGGCTTGGCACTTGTCGCATCTCTGCTAGAAGAGTGTTACATCTCAAAATAGTCATATTTTCAGGAAGAGCTCAAGAAGATAACGTCAAAATTTCATTTCTTGTTTTATGAATGTATATGATAATTTTGGGGAAACTTATTGTTCGAATCATTTCAGGAGGCAAAACTACATTCTATGAAAGTTGTTTCAATTTTTAAAGCATGATGTTGAATTTTAATTACAAGATATAACCCTCTTCTACTAACCTCATTTTGTCAACATGGACTGAAAAGCTTGTGGGAATACTGTCATTTCTCTATGCTAATGCACAATCTATCTAAACTTTTCATAACACAAAGAAAAAACCTTGATAACATGAACAGCAGGTTAGAAAAAAATACAAATTTATTTTTCAAATAAAATTTAATGAACATTTTTATTACAGGAACATTTTAATACAACATTAGGCACTGAGAAAAATCTTATTTTCATTCTTCGCACATAATCAAGTTCCCCCTTCTAGTTGTGGAAGAGGGTAATAAACGCCATCTAGGAGATTGTGTTGGTAGAAACACAATCTCCTAGAAAATGTGTCGCTCAAAATTGAAAATTCTGGACATGTAACACTTCTATCAGAGGTGTGATGTGTAATTTTTGGAGCTACCTCTTTCCTGCCAACAGAACTACTGCCTACTTCTAGGAAAATTGCTTCCCAAAAAATACAATCTACTATCACAATATTTAACTAAAACTTCAATTGAAATGCAGCATAAATTTTGGCTTTGAAAACAAAAAATTACATGTTTCAATCGTTACATTCCCCCTCTGTAACGTCTGGCTCATGTGGTGCATTGTCTGGTTGTAGTCCGTCGTAAAACCACATATAATTTTGTGCGATGTATTTACGGGCTAGTTCCGTTATATATTTATATTTTGCTGTGAAATAATATACGGTATTATGTTTATTGGAACCAAAAACTCCACTGTTGATAAGTGTTGTGTAACCTTCCTGTAAACAAACAACGTCAGTCGATAGAGGAATAAAAGAGGTAAATAACAAGACAGGCAGATCCATCTCTTGAGTAACACGAGAACTTACGATTGAAGATACCGCTTTGTGGAATTGAACGAAAGAGTTTTTTTAACCACAAGTGTTGAGACTCTAATTTTCTTTAACAGACGACAGCACGTTTTCATTATTTTTATTTTTGGGAATATCTACTTTTTAGATGGCAATACTTTTTTTAAAGATATCTACCATTTTGTTACTGTAGTTGTTAGAATTTTGGTGTGTGATATGCGAAGTTTTCTGTAAATAAAATTCTTCTAAGTTATATAAAGGTAAAAATGTATTTTCCTCGGTGTTGCTGAAGTACAAAGTATTATTTCTTTTGAGAAGATGGAATGCATGAAATAACAGAAGTTATTATTGAGCTTTTGACTCAAGGTAATGCATAGGTTTACAACAGCAAGATCAAAGTTCTAGCATGGCTGTACGGATATCAAAGATAAAAATTTTGATTCATTTCATTCTAAAGGAATGGATGATTTCTCGAACCGGGTGTGTTCTCAACAGTGTTGAGTAGATTTAGACACACTAACTTTCTTTTATGTTTTGGTTTAGCAACAACAGGATAGTACACGTAACTCCAAACTCCCCCAGGACGGAGCTATCTACATCTTACAGCAAACCCTTCTTTTATTTTTCACAAAAAATATCAGAAAAATATATCATTGTCGATTCATATAAGGCAAGAGTCACTCTCCAGTCACTCACCTTTCGTTCCAGGCTGCTGCTAAACGGTAGTTATCCAAAATATGACACACAATGAAAAACGAGTTAGATCTGGATATACACAAACAAACAAATGACATTTAATGACGCCGACGACACAGAAAATTACATAGAGCCTATTAAACATATTTTAACGGATCTTATCCAGATCATTACTAATTACCGAAGACCTTGTATCTTTAGAACAGAGGTTCTTAGCCGGGGGTGCGAGTACCCCTGGGAGGGTGTACGAGAGAAGGTTCTAAATTTTTAATGAAAATGACCAATTGAGTGAATCATTTGATGGATACTTTTTCAAGCGAAATATAAGCAAAATTAATAGATGGATACTCAGTCTATTTTTGTTTGACCTTAATTCGATGGATGACAACGTTTCATTAAAAGACGATCTTAGCGCAGTACGAGCTAATGCACGTATTGGAATGGGATTTGAAAAACTGGACTTATTGTAGTTCTGGTGTACGCAGCTAGAACTTTATCCAGAATTGGCAAAAGCAGCATTAGCGACACTTTTACCATTTGCCACCACTTACCTCTGTGAAATGATTAGTGACCCTTAAAGTGATTAGTTCTTAGTCTAGCTATTCTAGAAGCAATTCTTCTGGGACAATTGAAGGCCGTATTTGAATAGTGGTTCAACTCCATTCTTTTTCGTCCCTTTTGCACATCAAAACAAAAGCCAGATATCGCCTAAATGAATCTGATGACTTACTTGTGGCTCTTTCAAAAAAAAAGCCTCGTTTTAAAAGAATAATTATGAACCAACAACAACAACGTAGCCATTAAAAATGCAAATATTGTTTTATATGTAATAATATAATATGTATTGTAAATGCATTAATTTTTTTATGCTTTAAATAAATGATCTTGCAATAAATGTCTTTTCCTAAATGAATAAAATATAAACACATTTTTCAAGAGGGTGCGAGAGCTTATTTTCAGATTCCAGGGGGTGTTGACTATAAAAAGGCTAAGAACCACTGCTGTAGAACATAACCGATGGGGGACTCGTATCCTATGTAGGCGAGGGTGACGTGTTGTCGCTGGAATCGCCGTTACATCATAGGAGTTCTTGACACCTTCAATTATGAATAAAGTCGACACCTTATTAGGTACGTGAATCCAATAACACAGTTGGCCTATTGAGGTTTAACCATGTTTTGAACCTCAATAGTCATGCGCTTCTAAGCAGTAAGGGGATCATGAGTTAAACATTGATAATGCTAAGATTGATGCACAAGAGAATTAAGCGAAATTTATTTATAAGTGATGGTACAATAGGGAACTTGGCAAACCAACATCACTCGATAAATTCTCCTATTCAATAGATTTTCTATTCGCTGCTGCAGTAGATTCACGAAATCCTTGTAGGCTGAAACCCATAGATTCTCTAACTGAGCATCTTAGAAATTTTGGTTGTTTTTAATATTCTTTTACGATTATAAGTATGCATTACAATTATAATCCATTCTTGTTGACATCCATTTGAAGCTGATTTCATTGTAGTGTATTGAAATAGATTTTGTTTTGAATTTAAACTTCAAGATCTATAGGTTGTTGTTGTTGTAGTTGTCGTGTATACGAATAGTGCAGAGGAAAAATAAGTCTTAAACAGAACCAAAAGCCTGGATAACTGCAACCGCCAGATGAGGAGCCTGTAGAGGAGCTGGCAGATGAGGAGCCAGTGAGTCAGCACACTCATTTCCTTCAACAATGACACGTGCTAGGATCCATGGAAGGACACATAGCAGATCTATAGTTTTAACATAGAGAATGACGATCTTCAAATAACAAGCGAGGTGGTTTTGTCGGTTTCATAATTACTGTCCAACTGAGCTCGCTATCATCTATTTTGTTCAGAGCTGTGTTCAGAGCAAAAGTCTTGTTCAGAGCAAAAGTCGAAGAACATGAACCAACAAGACTTTCATTTGCATCATAGCAAACTTTGTCCCTGAAGAAAAAAAACGAATACATTGGAGATAAAGTGGAAGGTTCGAGAGAAAATTTTTAAAATATTACAAGCTTATTTAAAATTACGGTGTCTTATCACTGCCGACGATAGGATAATCATCTATATATAAAACGCGTAGGTATGCGGCACAAAAATCGACGATATATCTACACAGCGAATGACAACGGCTGCATCTACCAGATGTAAAAATTAGCGGCCGTCCGCAATATGCAACCGCGTGTCAACATAGATTTACGCACTGAGATCAGGAATGCTCGAAAGCGAGCTGCACGATCGAGTGAAAATTGGGAACAGTCTCAAGAAAGAAAGCGAAGAAGAAATAATTCATTAAGAGAAAGGTGTGAAAGAGAGAGCATATATGATCACGAGGTTAGGTTTAATCGTCGTCGGCATAGCAATCGATAGCCAGTAATATTAATTTTCTACACTTTTTTGAGTACTTCCTGAATTTTTACTCCATTTTATAAGTGAAGAAAGTTTCCCAGCAATTTATTATTTGATATCATTAAGTGTAGATATCTGAATTGGGAAAAATAATACATACAGAGAGTGATGTAACCCACGCTATATTTTAGTACTTGCTGAATTTTTGCTCCATTTTTCTTAAATGAAAAGAATTTCCCCAACAGTTTCTTATTTGATGTAATGAAAAAGTGTAGATATCTTAATTTTGAAAAATAGTACATACACAGAGGGATGTAATTTATAAAGACATTGGTGTTGGGTTTCTCAGTCTTATCTTTGACTCTGTTCTGAAGTAATGGAAATTCACATTTTTTAATCACGATGCTTTAGAATCAGCCTTATAGAGAATACCCCTTAACAACGTATATTTATGATGACAGGAAATGGTAACATTTCTTACCTATGTTAATTTCAGTTGAGTTGTTTTGCAAAAGAAAATATAAAACTAAAAACGATCATGGTGGTCACGCAGAGGCTAGTTTACACTTAAATAATGTGAGTGGTGTTTAGAAAATTTTACTGGATTTTATTTGTAAGTTTGTTAATGGGAATTTCAGTTAACTTATGCCCGAAAGGTTACGTCAACATCTTGTTCCATTATGTTCATAGGCTATACATAAAAAAATCTACTAGTTTATTCCGGTTATTGCGTTTTCTTTACAATGAAAATTTCACGGTAATGAATATAATGGCATAAATTTTATGATAATACTATGGTTTAGGGATTGTGTGGAATGGACTTATCAGGCTCTTCATGAGACCCTGAAACGTTAAAAGTAGATGTACTAATCGCCTTTGAACATTTCGCCACAGTATTAAAAAGATTCGTTACTGACTCGCTTAAGGGCATTATAAATTACTAGCTGAAAACCCGCGCTTCGCTACGCAGTACATTCAAACTAAATACAACGGTCAACGTATGCAATTTATGCCAAAAAATAAATATATATATTTATAATAAATGCGAAGATCAATGTATACAATTGATGTAAAATATCTATCTATCTATGTATATATATTTATAAAAAATCGTAAGGGATATGCATTTTTTTTTGATAATATCCAATCGTCTGCTGCATTAGAAAGAGAAAAAAATATTTTTTGTCTATTTAGTTGTTACGCACGTGACGATAAATTTATTGAAAGTACCAGAAAAAGAAATCACGTGATCAGCATTTAATAAATTAAATTCTAAAAATTAATCTTTAAAAATTCACGAAAAATCAGGAAATGGAGGTAAAATTCGAAAAAAATTTCATTTTGAAGGATTTTTCATGATCTTTCTCGTGATATAAATTTTATAACCCTCAATGTATTATTTTAAATGCAAACGTAAAAAAAAGTTTAAAAAGCAGCTTAAAAATTTAATTTAAAAAAATCTAAGAAGAATTTTTGAAAAATCTTTCTCAATGCACACCTACACTATTAGAAGAATCGCCATGCAAAATTTCAGCCGTTTAGGTCCAGCGGTTTGGTCTGTGCGTTGTATGTCAGTCAGTCAGTCAGTCAGTGAATGAATGAGTGAGTTACGGAACTGTTTTATATATATAGATATATATAGATTAAACGTTTGTCATTTGGAGAAACGTTTAATTGACAAAACGTTTACAATATAGACGTTTACAATATAAACGTTTACAATTGACAAACGTTTATAGATACACATTGGTATCTCAAAATTAGAGTAAGAGATGAAATAAAAATACAAAAATAAAAAAAGGATTTTAAGTAAAGAATGTTTTTTTAATTACTTTAAGCACCTAAAATAATATTCAAATTAATATTACGTTACTTAATAATTGTGTGCACGTCCTCCATCTTGGATTTTTTTGCGCCAACTTGGCGATTTCACCGTGTTTTGAGGAGTGGAAAAATTCTCGCCAATGTGTTTTAAGCGGTGTTTTCAAAACGCTGGACTTTGAATTTTTTTAGCTGTTTTAATAAAAACCACTAGTTTAAATTATGAAACTTAGAAAAATTTTTGAAAAATCATTTAAACGTTGGACTTAGATTTATTGTTCGGTTTTTGATAAAAACCACTTTTTTCTGAAAAAATCATTCTCAAATATTTTAAATTTTGGGTTTTTCTTTTAGCTTTTTTAATAAAAACGACCTTTTTAAATTGTGAAACTTAGAAATATTTTTGAAAAATCATTTAATCGTTGGACTGAGATTTTCTTTTTGTCATTTTTAATTAAAAACTACCTTTTCAAATTATGATCCATATGAAAAATTTGGTCAAATGAATTTTACTTACAGATAAAATTTCAATGCCATCTATTCAGTTTGCCCTAACTCTTTGACTAATAGCAATGAATCACCAAAATATTATGCCAATATATTGTTAATTAGAAAAAAAATACAACATTTTCGTACCACCTAAATAACTTGCAATTTAAAAAATTATCTAAAATTCAGATTTGAAAAATGTAAAATAATTATGAACCCATAAATTTATGGTGAGTCCAGATCCTCTTCTTTTTTTTTTTTTAGGGCATTGTGGTAATGAAATTTTACTTCAGATTTGACCTTAACCAAATATTTGGTGCATACAATAAAATCGGGACAAGGATTATTTGACCATTTATCCTGCTGTGTTGGAAATAAGAAAAAAAAACCCTTTTCCTAAACCAATAACTTAACCTTAACTAACTTTTTAACTTAGGTTCCTGGGGAGAGAGAAGTTGAACTTCAGTTATTTAAATTTATTTGTAATCCACTACAACTTGGAATTATAAAATATTTTAAAATATATTGTATTTAAAATGTATACTGTATTTTACATTTTTCGAAAAAATGATGGCAGATAATTTTTACTTCAAATAAATGAAATGGTGTATCATTATAGTATACTAATTGACAATCGATAAACAAAATTAAAAGCAACTTAAATTTAATAAGTTAACGAAAAACTGATAATGGATTCAAAAAGTTTCAACAAAAAGACTCTTAGTTTTAAAAATAATTTACTCTTTTGAGTCTAGTCAATTTGACTCAGATTTCCAGGTCAAGGCCAAGATCTGACCTAAAATTATTATACTGTAATTAAAAGATCACATCAGAAATAAATGTTTGATCTTAAAATTAGAGAATTTGACATTGGGTTATTTTTACCAGAACGCAATAATTATCGCCATGCGAAATGCGCCAAACCCTGGCGGAAAAATCCAAGATGGCGGCCGTGCACACAAATCTAGAGTATCCCCCTCTAACTTTATTTCTACTGATCAGATATACATAATATATAGCCTATGTCCATCTGGAATAATGTACCTTTCAAACAGTGAAAGAATTTTTCAAATAGGTGCAGTGGTTCCGGAGATTACCCTCCACGTACAAAATCTGCTCTCTCTTTATATATTAGTATAGATTATTGGAGCTAAAAGAAGGAAATTACCTCATGTTTTATTATTTGTGCTAGGTAAAGAAATATGTCCCATGGTTGGGGAATAATATGAATAATTCAAATATTTTACAGAAACTGTTGTATTTTTAGGAAAATACAAAATTAATTTGTACGGATCGCAGTGATATGAAAAGACGTTACCTAAACAACCCCGATATCCTTCAGCAAAAGGAACGTACATCCAAGAACGTATTTTGGAGCTGTCATAGAATCGTTCCTGGTTAAACATTTCCGGCTGTGGATAGACGTTCGAATCTCTGTGCAGCATGAATAGAAAGAAAAGTACGTCTGCCCCCTTTGGAATTGTGTGCCGCCCTGAAATAGGAAAATATCTTTAAGTATTTATACTGCAGAGCAATGAAGGTAAAAAAAAATCCTAGTGAAAAAAATTGAGATCTACCGTTTAAAATCGAATTCTGAACTTCTACAAACACCAAAGTTAACTGCGAGAAAAGAGTCCTCACACTTTTGTACAGAAATGCAGCTCACTAGCCGATCTGCTCTCGTCGGCCCAAGATAAAATACTATAGTATGAGAGAGAGAAAAATTATTACTAATTCTATGGCCACTATGTAAGAAATTTTTTCACAGGTAAAGAATTCTTTTGGTATTTGACAAGAATCTAGTGTCTTAATGGCTACTTTTCCTCGTGAGTTCTCGAACATTCTCTTTCACGCTATATCATAGCACGCACATTTTTGGTCATGCACTATTTCCGAAAAGTCTCGATAAAACAGAAATTTCCGTTTGTTAACTTCCAGTCGTTTGGTTTTTAAGAACGGAAGTTTGAATTTGTTTAACCCTTCAGAGGGCGCGCCAATTTTTGGAACACCAGCAGGACGTCTCTCTCAACCTTGATTATTCCTTTTATAATAAACTTTTTTTTTCAAATTGAAAATAATAATTCTGCGTTTTATGACAAGATATAAAATGTTGATAATATTGAGATATATTTATAATTAGAGACGAAAGAATGTATATACTATTTCAAAACTGTCTTATTTCAAAACTGTCCGGTTTATTGGATTTAAGGACAACTTGTGAATGGATTCCTATTATGTACAAAATCTTAAACACAATGAGATTGTCCATCTTTGTGATATGCGGGATACCGTGTAATAGCTGCACATTTGTTCGAGTACATCAACTAATTCTTTTGTCGTATTGTAATATAGTAGAATCGTTGGTTTACCACGGTTAAATCACGACTAACAATGGATGGAAGGGAATACAAGGGTCAGAAAATCAGACCTGCATTAGAAAGGGTGTAGCTATAAATAGAAACTGCTTAGAACATTCACACCTTACATGTAAAAATAAACCATTCAAAATTCCGAAAATGTTGCGCTCTATACACTGGCGCGCCCGCTGAATGGTTAAAAATTATTTTGCTTCATCGGCTCACTGAGGAATGACCCATTCAAGGAACAATATTTTAACACAATCACACAGATCAGATTATGAATCAACGATTTCTTGCTGCCAAGGGTAACGAGAATAAAGGCTGGAAATGCAAAAAATTCTCTGACAAGTAATCAGCCCTTTTTAACATAATTCAATACGAAACTGCTTGTCGATTCGTTTCACTCTGTTATATATTAAAGCCTATTATAATTTTTACCTTAAAAAATCCAATTATTTTGATCGGTTTTCATGCAAATTTTACATTTATCTGGAAAACAAATAGCAGTAATTTGTGCAAAGAGAACTAATACGAACTTTTAAAACATGTATTATGGCAAAATAAAGGATAGGATATGGATAATAGCATTGATTTTTGTTAAAGGGGCATTTTTGATGACATCAGTTCGTGAGAAATATTTTAGATGCTGTTATCCAAAGTAATTGCGCTACAGCATTCTCTTCCACAACTTTATCCAAACTCCCCAACTAATAAAAATATTCTTCAACGCATATGCCGGGACTAGCTGAATAACCGTACTTCGCTATGGAGTACATTCAAATTAAATACAACGGTCAATGTAAGCAATTTAACGCCTATATATATTTATAGGCCATATATATATATATATATATATATATATATATATATATATAGCCAATATATATATATATATATATAGGGTGACTCTAGGATAGATGGCCATAGAGGAGAAATGACCAGAAACCCTCGAACATTTTTAACATGGATGAGTCCGGATTGCAGTCGAACAATCGACCTAGCTTAGTTTTAGCCGAAAAGGGCACGAAAGCGGTTTCCACATTAACTTCGTCGGACAGAGGTGAATCCATCACTCTTATATCTTGTTGTAACGCTCAAGGATGCTTTCTCCCACCAGTGTGTGTGATAAAGGGTAAAAATAAAAAGATGGAATATGAAGATGGAATGCCACCTAGAACAGTTGTTTATATGTCTCAAAAGTCTGCATATATTAACAGTTCATTTTTTTTCAGTGGCTCAAAGATCATTTTGTTCCACGCAAGCCAAGTAGTAAAAGTTTGCTGATACTTGATGGTCACACCTCCCACACTACTTCAGTAGAAATGTTGACATTTGCTGATTCACACAATATTGTACTTTTGTCACTATCTCCCCATACAACACATTACATTCAACCTCTGGACAGAGCCACTTTTAAGTCATTAAAAAGTAGTTTTTATAAAGCGTGTAGAAATTTGCTCAAAACGCATCCTGAACGTCGCATTACAAGTCTGCAATTTGGAGAACTGCTTAATATATCATGTGGGAAATCAGCAACACCAGAAAACGCAATTTCAGGATTCAAAGCAACGGGGATTTATCCTTTTTATCCGAATATTATTCCCGATTACGCGTTTCTACAGATGTCAGCTACTGAAAGAATTCCAGATAAAAACATTGTTTCTACACCACAAACGCAAGATAGTGTTATTCAAAGTAACTTCGAAATGCCATCTGCAGAATCGAATAGAAATGCAAGCAACGAAATAGGGTATTTTGAACCCCGACCAAGCACATCAAAAACTCCTGATGGAACTGCTCCATCACCAACAAAAGTACTTTATGATATTGCACCGGTTCCTAATGTAACCATGACAAAAACAGTTAGAAAACGTACCAAACAGGTAGCTATGCTTTTGACATCACCAGAAAATATTGACAAACGTCGGAAACTTTCATCCCAGAAACAGATAAAGTTGATAAATAAGCTTGAAACGAGTAAAAAGTCTAAAATAAAAGCGAGAAAAAAAACACGACACTTCCACTAGCGAAGAAGATGAAATACATTTGAAATTATCAGATTCTACAGATTCCGAGGGAATAGAATTTGATGAGGATCACTGTGTTGGTTGAGGAGAAGAATACAATACCACAACCAAAATGCATGACTGGATAAAATGCATAAGGTGCCTGAAATGTTTCTATGAATCGTGTACAAACTATCAAGACGTTTGCCAAAAATGTGGTAACATTTTACGAAAAATAAAGGTTTTAAATATACTTCAAATGTTGTTTATTCGAATTTTATTCACTCATTTTTCGTGATATAATTGCATCTTTACAAATTTCTATATGTTTTTCATGTTTAACTCTATGAAATGTGTTGATTTTTGCTATTTTAACTTCACTTTTTCTCTTGAAGGAGAGATGGCCATCTGCCATTTTAATTTCAAACTATGTTTTCCACTTTTTGTTCTCAATGTTGAATTATTTTTTGCCCAAAATATGATGCTTATATGTAGAAGAATTTTAAATATACATAAATATATCTCGTGTTTGCATTCTAAGAATTCTTATTTCAATCTTTAAAAACTATGGCCATCTATCCTAGAGTTACCCTATATAATAAATACAACGATCAATGTATGCAATTGGTGTAAAAAAAAATTACATTTATAAAAAAATCGTAACGGATATTTTTATAGACAAATTAATGTAGAAGAATATATTCAAATTAAATCTAATAGAAAATGCTAAAGAATATAGTACAGTTTGAGGAACATATCCTTAACTGCATTTTAATATTTTTTTGGATAATGTCCAATCGTCTGCCGCATTAGCAAGAAATTTTTTTTGTCTATTTCGTTGTTATGCACGTGACGCAAAATTAGTTTAAAGTATGACAAAAAGAAAAGAAACCACATGATCGGCATTTAATAAATTAAATTCTAAAAATTTATTTTTAAAATTTTACTAAAAATCAGAAAATGGAGGTAAAGATTCGAAAAAAGATTTCATTTTAAAGGAAGTTTTATGATCTGTTTCGTGATGTTAATTGTATAACCCTCAAATTGCTATTTTAAATTTAAAATTGAAAAAAGTTACAAACACAGCTTAAAAATTTAATTTAAAAAAATCTAAGAAGAATATTTTTAAAATCTTTCATAGTGCACCCCTACACTATAAGAAGAATCGCCATGCAAAATTTCAGCCATTTAAGTTCAGCGGTTTGGTCTGTACGTTATATGTCAGTCAGTCAGTCAGTTACGGAACTGTTTTATTTATATAGATAATATGAGAGATATAGATAATATGAGCGTATTATACTCGGGTGCGTATTATAGTCGAGATTTTACGGTATATATATATATATATATATATATATATATATATATATATATATATATATATATATATATAAATAACTATGCTTCCATCGTAGCTGTAAGCTTAGTTATTCTAATAAAAACGTTACATAAAAGAGAATCTTGAAAAATGGTGAATTTTTATTTATTATTTTTCCTATAAAATGAATAATTTATTGCTAATTGAAATAAAAATGCTTTCATTTTTAAAACTTATTTGCATATTAAAGCTAAAATATAGTATCATTAATTATTATTACATTATGAAATGATTACAGGAATATGAATTGAAATGTTCGTTTCTTTAGGATTGTTGCTGGGAAAAATTCCAACATTCTACATGTTAAATGGTTGAGATTCTCAGTGAAATGCATCAAATTTTAACTTTTGTCATGCTACAAGATGGAATGTGCATACTCACCACAAAATTATCTCTTATACAATGACGTGAGAGACATAAATAAGTTGCCATACGAATATATTATAGGACTAAGTTTAAAAAGGGAAAATGTATATCAATGTTGATGTTTCAGCTTTAATGAAGTCTATTCATAAATTTTCAATCTGACTAATAAATATGTCTCTCCAAACAGTAAATCATATTAACAGTAAATCATATTTTTTTTCCTAGCACTTACCACTTAGGTGAGAGACATTGATAAAATAAACTTATTCCCAAATGACACTAATTTAAACTTAATTATCTAGCTAAACTTACTGATAAAATAAACTTATTAACTAGCTTTCTTGTTTGTGTGTTTGTCCGGTACAAATCTTACACTCGATTTTTAACTAACTTCTTGACTAGCTAGATATTTGAAACTTTTAGAATAGCTCAGATCACGATGGCAATGTATTATTTTAATACTTTTAGCCATCTTTAAGCAATATTGAATTAATTTTCAGTTAATTTTATTTCTTAGAATGGTGCAGCCCTCTATCTGCCGGGACGGTAATGAAAAGTTAAACGCAAGTTAACTTCCAATTCTCGAGGTAAAGGATTGATTACGCATTTGATATCTCTATATTACGCATTTGATCATTTTCTTTCAAGTTAATGGGATAATTCATCAAAAACTTTAAAAAAAGTATTTATTAATACACAGAATTGTCAAGTTTATTATGATTCAACAGAAAATTTAAAAACATGGTATAAAAAAAAGTTCTTTTTATCTTGCAATTATTTTAACTATGATAAGAGCAGATAAATGCAACCATTTTCAGCTGAATAACTTTTGTATGAAATAAATTAGTTTTCTTTTCAACATCTTTCGATTTAAATTCTTAAAACAACAGCCTGATGGTATAATAATTAACCTCTAAATTTGGACTATACATATGCAATGAAACTTCTGTATCCTACCACCCTTCTAAACGGCCATATTTTGTTGAGAACCGATTAAAGACTCCATGGAGCCAATCTTATTGAAAAACGACTCTTTTTGATTTCGACCACCCCTCAAAATTTTTTGAACCATTACTGCCCACCATAGAGAAGTTTCACTATATATACACTCAAGAGGCAAAACATTATGACCACCCCTACATTTTGCAATGAATTCGCCTGGATGACGTGGAAGGCACGTGATCAGGTGGAAGTGGTATTTAACTACTGCTGGAGAGTCTGAAGAATCATTCTTTCACTTACTTCTGTGTGTGATGGGAAAGGCTGCGGATCTAAGCTACTTTGGTAGAGGGCAGATTGTAATGTCTCGAAGGCTCGGAACAAGTATTTCCGAAACTGCACGACTCGTGGGTTGTTCGCGAACTACAGTTGTTAGTACTTATGCAAAGTGGATGAATGACGGTGAAACCAGCAGTAGACGACATGGTGTTTGGACGTCCACACGCTATCAAAGAAAAAGGTCGTCGGAGACTGTCTCGCATGGTGAAGCAAAACCGGAGCCAGACAGTGTCTCAGCTGACACCCCAATACAGTGCAGGGCCATTAGAATAGTATCGCAGCACACTGTTCAGCGGACACTGTTGGATATGAGGCTACGCAGCAAACGTCCCACTCGTGTGCCTTTGCTGACCAAGCGTCATCGCCAACTGCGCCTGCGCTGGGCCCGGGAACATCGCGAATGGTCCATGGAACAGTGGGAGAGAGTTGCCTGGTCAGATGAATCACGGTTTATCATTCATCACGCCGATGGCCGTGTCAGGATACGCCGTCATCCAGGCGAACTGTTGCTCCCTCAATGTACAGTAGGTCATACACAGGCTGGTGGTGGCGGTATTATGCTTTGGGGGACATTTTCTTGGGCGTCTCTGGGACCCGTGGTTGTGGTAGAGCAGACCATGAATGCTACAGGGTATCTGAACATCATTGCGGACCAGTTGCACCCTTACATGACCTCTGTTTTTCCAGCTGGAAATGGAATGTTCCAACAGGACAACGCCCCGTGTCACAAGGCTAAATGGAGTGGTTCCAGGAACATGATGCTGAATTCCAGTTAATGTCCCGCCCGCCTAACTCACCAGATCTCAATCCGATAGAACACATTTGGGATGTCATGGGACAGCAGCTCAGAGTTCAAAGACCACCAATTCGCAATATCTCGGATTTGCGTGACCGTTGCTTAAACATCTGGTACAATCTGTCTCCGGCCATCTACCAAGGACTTGTGGTATCCATGCCTAGGCGGGTTGAAGCTGTGTTGCGCGCAAAAGGTGGGCCAACTCGTTATTGACAGGTGGTCATAATGTTTTGGCTCTTGAGTGTATATATAGCCAGAAGCGGACATTACGACAGGTGATGTCTTTTGTAGTCGTTGGCTTGAGTGGTTAGTAAAACTAGTGAGTTCAATTCATTTCAGAGGAATAATAATTTTATTTACTTGAACACATTATAGATAGTTAATTAGTTAACATATTATAGTAAATTTAAATGACTGAAAGATATTTCTATATTTTAAAAGCACAGAGAAAATGTAAAACACCGTCTGGTTCAAACCGTATATATATATATATATATATATATATATATATATATATATATATATATATATATATATTAACACGAGTTTTTTATATATTTCTCTCCTCAAATTTGTATATCTGAATAAAGTTTACTACATATATAGAAAATAATGGCAGAAATTAAAATTTTCTTCATACATTTAAAGCATATTTAGACTTAGAGTCTGATGTTGACCGAACATCGCTATTTCTCTTGTCTTTTCCCTTTGTGCATAGAAACGTTTAAAATAAAATTTGTTTTTAGGACTTACAAAATTTTATTAATATGAATTTCAATCAATTCAAGGGATAAAAAATTAATTTTCCATTCGAACTTTAGCTATTCGGAAAACATATTATGAACTTTTACTGTTTATCAAAAAACATTTTAGATAGATTTATTACAATAGACAACATAATTTTGCACAAAATCTTATAGGCATGCAACATAGAGAATATGTGAAATATCCTTTCACTCACGGAAAATCATGGAAAATCCTATTTAAAGGTTAAAGGCACGAAGTACAAGTTTACAGCGAGATATGCACAGACAATACAACATCAAAATGTTCACCTGGCGGATTAAACATAGAGGAAAACAAAGGATTTCCTTGTTTTATTCTAAAAGTTCTGTAGCATGTATTACGTAAATTGCTTTCGATAACTTTGTGTCATAAACTCCCTTAATTGAATACGAGGTGGCTCATTTTTTCTTATATATCAATGTCCAAATTTATCCTTTTCACATAACGAACGAATACATAATTACATAACAAATAGATTGCATCAATAAGATATATTTGAAAAGATAATCAATAAGATATATTTGAATAATTTTTCGTTGAAAGAAAATGATTTTTACGAATTTTTCTTATCTTAAAGATATGATTTGTAAACTACTGAGCATGATTCACAGCTTGATACGCAGTAAATGTGCCTACTTACGATTGTTGTTAACATTTATTACAGAAACACTACGAAATGAATTTTAAAAATTGACTTGAATCTTTGAAGCTAGTTAGACTTGAAGGTTTTTACGTTATAACCTTGAAAGAAACAATGGGAAACAATTGGATAAATTCACTTAACTACCAAATGACTTTTAAAATTTGACTTGTATCTTTGAAGCTAGTTATACTTGAAGGTTTTTACGTTATAACCTTGAAAGAAACAATGGGAAACAATGGGATAAATTCACTTAACTACCAAATGACTTTTAAAAATTTACTTGAATTTTTGAAGCTAGTTATACTTGTAGGTTTGGTCATAATGTTTTGGCTCTTGAGTGTATATATATATATATATATATATATATATATATATATATATATATATCGGATGAAAAATCCCCCAGAGGGCGCAGTAAGCAATGCGATAGTTTTAGTCTACGCATCTGGTCATGCGGCGATGGGAAGCTCACGTCTGCGGACACAGCGGATACAAAAGCTAGGACTATATCAGTGTTCACGAGTTTATATTTCTGTTATATTGTATTAGTGTGTGTTGTACATACTTATCTAAATTTGAATAAAGTGTAGTCGGTAAATTAACGTTTAGTTTTTGAAATACCCCTGGACATTACTTTGAAACTTTTCTCCTACCCCCGGATCTCCCATATATATATATATATATAACATTAAAAATCCCATAACACTTTTAAATTCTAACTTATTCAAAATTTCCTTGGGCGAAAAACCCAACATGGCTTCCTTTTTTCAACCTTTGTAGCGTGGAAACCTAAATTAAACACTTCTGAGCATTATCACGCCACTTTTAAACATTAATAAATTAGACACCACTCCAAAGATCACATGACGAAATCGTCTATAAAAGACCTCGCGCATGTAGATGTAGTGCTTTTTGTCATCTTCAACTGCCCCGAGCAGCTGTGTCAATGTTCGCCTAAATAAATAATTGGTTCAATGTAATGAGTGTAATCTCTACGTTTTTCCTGTTCTAATGTGATATGCCGGCTCCAGTCATCTTTTCCACGGAGTCGGAAAGTTTCATATATATATATATATATATATATTTATATTGTTTTAGAAATAGTAAAATTCTAAACTCGATAACTACGCCACCTAGGTGAAATCTGATTGGTACTCCGGACAAGAAATATTCGCCAAATTTCATAAAATTGGTCGCTACGCTCGCCAAAATTCTCGAAAACTTTACCAAAGGGTCACATTTTGTAATCCAGCGCTTTATGACAGAAAACAAACAGTATTTTACCCAAAACATCTAAGGAAAAATAAAGAATATTTATAGAAACGCACACACACACACACACAAATATATATATATATGTAGTTCCAAACTTGAAATATGATAACTTACCACACTGAATATCTTTGGCTGCTTTTCTTGCATAGATAGGCACAGACGAATATAGGCGCATAGTTTCCTATGAGTAAAAGAGAAAAATTTGTTAAAACTTAACGAAATTTACTCTGAAGGTTTTGGGTTTTATTTCTGTGGAAGTATTGAAAATGCACCATGATTAATAATAATGGAAATATGAATAGATGAAAGAAAAATTAAAATTCATATGTAACTTTCAAAATACATGTATGACAAACTTTCAATTTAAGTTATTTTAAATATAAGTAAGAAAAACATAAATCACATAAAAACTGCGAAATAAAATGTCCTCTCAAAATTTCGTCGGGCTTCCCCTGATACAAAAATACCTTATCTATCTATCTATCTATCTATCTATCTATATATATATATATATATATATATATATATATATACAGGGTGGTCATGAAGAAACTTTACCGATATATGGACCTCTAGCGACCGTTCCGTTCAACCTATCGAGATGAGATTTCAGATATAGTTATTCAGAGGTGCGAGCTCAGAATTTTGTGAACGGCAACAAAGTTGCGCTCTCGGTTACGGTTATAGGTACAAAACCTCGAAATTTTCGAATGGCAATGCCCAATTTTTCCCTTCGCAAAATGCTCAGCGCAAAAAATAAATAGCGTTGGAACGGCACGTGTATCAGAAAAGACGGACGCGTTATGACACACAAAAACAACTCTCCGAACGGCCTACAAAAACACAACCAGGGCGCACGGACGAAATTTGCATATGACAGAGGCAAGACACCAATCAATGATGACACCGCAGATCGGACAAAAGAACACTTTTATTTGGATTACACATTTTCGACGTGGGTGCCATCATCGTGGCTTTGTTGTCCGTTCATAGAGCTATTTTTTGTGCGTGCATCACGCGTCCGTTTTTTTGTGGTACACGTAACTTTCCAAGGTTCTTTAGGGTTTTCGCATGCACTGAGCATTTTGCGACGGGAAAAAGTGGGTGTTGCCATTCAAAAATTTCAAATTTCTATACTTATAACCATAAACGTGAACGCCACTTTGTTGCTGTTCACAGAGTCGCGAGCTCATACTGCTGAATAACTATATCTGAAATCTCATCTCGATCGGTTGAACGGAACAGCCGCTAGAGGTCCATATATCGGTAAAATCTTTTCCGACTACCCTGTATATATGCATATATACAATATATATATATATATATATATATATATACACACACACACACATACACACACACACACACATATATATATATATACATATATACATATTTATCTATATATATAAAACAGTTCCGTCACTGACTCATTCATTCATTCACTGACTGACTGACATACAACGCATAGACCAAACTGCTGGACCTAAAGGGCTGACATTTTGCATGGCGATTCTTCTAATAGTGTAGGGGTGCACTAAGAAAGATTTTTCAAAAATTCTTAGATTTTTTTAAATTAAATTTTTAAGCTGTTTTAGTAACTTTTTTTACGTTTGCATTTAAAATAATACATTGAGGGTTATAAAATTTATATCACGAGAAAGATCATAAAAATTCCTTCAAAATGAAATTTTTTTCGAATTTTTACCTCCATTTCCTGATTTTTGGTGAATTTTTAAAGATTAATTTTTAGAATTTAATTTATTAAATGCTGATCACGTGATTTCTTTTTCTGGTACTTTCAATAAATTTATCGTCACGTGCATAACAACTAAATAGACAAAAAAATATTTTTTCCCTTGCTAATGCGTCAGACGATTGGACATTATTTTGTCTATAAAAATATCCCTTACGATTTTTTTATAAATATATCTATTTTTTTCTACATCAATTGTATATATTGATCGTCGTATTTATTATAAATATATATATACATATATATATATATTTTTGGCATTAATTGCATACATTGACCGTTGTATTTAATTTGAATGTACTCCGTAGCAAAGTGGGGGTTTTCAGCTAGTATATATATATATATATATATATATATATATACTGAAGTGCCACTGAATTAGAGATACCTACCTAGTAACGAGTTGGGCCTCCTCTGGCCTTGATAACGGCTGCCACACGACGAGGAATAGATTGAACAAGTTTCTGGAAACGTTCCACGGGAATAGCTTTCCAAATATTGGCTAAAGCTGTCCATAATTCAGTAAGGTTCTTTGGTGCTGTGATGGCCTTTCACGCCTTGTTCCAAAACATCCCAAAGATGCTCAATGGGATTTAAGTCTTGGCTTCTAGGTGGCCAATTCATGACAGAGAAGTCAGATGCATGTTCATCCAACCAGCCAGTAGCCAACCGGGACTTGTGAGAGGTACAGTTGTCTGGCTGGAAAACTCCATTACCGTGCGGATAACAGAACAGCATACACGGATCGAGGTGATCACCCAGCAACTCTACGTACTGAATTGCATTGAGGGAGGTTGGAACACGCACCTAAGATCCCAAACTGTGCCACGAAAAAACACCCCAGACCATGATTTAGCCACCATGCCCTTGTACAGTTCCAGCCAGGCATGCAGGATCCATGGCTTCATGAGCCTGACGCCATATTCTCAGCCTCCCGTCGGCGTTAAGTAGTCGGAATCGAGACTCATCACTCCATGCTACTCGTTTCCAGTCCTCTACACTCCAGTCTCTGTGCTCTCTTGCCCAGGCAAGACGTGCAGCCCGATGGCGAGTATAGAGCAATGGTACTCTCGTAGGTCGACGGCTCCCGAAACCTATACGATGAAGCGAGCGTTGCACAGTCCGTTTACTGACTGTACGACTGGCACCGTCATTAAACTGGGTGGTAATTTGAGCTAATATTTGTCTTCGCTGGTTACGTACAATACGCCTGAGCCGTCTCTCACCACGCACTGTCAAGGCTAATTGTCCTTTGCAGTTTGCCCGATGGCTAGTTTTTTTCCACCATCCATGTATTCTTGGTATACTCTTGACACTGTCGACCTTGAAAATCCTAGCTGTCTGACGATTTCGGAAATTGAATGGCCCATGCGTCGCGCACCTACGATTTGTCCGCGATCGAAGGCGTCTAAATCAGGTAGTTTACCCATACTGGCAATTCCAACAACTAATTCAGAACAACCACAGTACGCGCTATATATGCAATTACCACAGCGCCCTCACTTGCGCATACATGATGCACAACGCTACACAATTTGCATAGGCTTTGCTATCCCTAATTCAGTGGCACTTCAGTGTAGTTTATAACATTTTTACATATGGGTCCAGTAAGGAATCCTTCCTTTACTGTGTCACCCGTTATTTTTGTTTTCACAGTCACGGTGTATCGCATGTTTACAGTCAATCTTACATTATTTAACCATATATTATTATTCATCTTATGGACTTCAGTACAGCTTTTGCATAGTGCTATACTTACATTTTAATAAACGATTACATTATGTTTTATAAATACATTGTACACTGTACTTCATCCTGACACATTATATTTTATACTAGCGGCCCGTCCCGACTTTGTCCGGGTTGAACAAAATACACTCATGGACAAAAAAATTAGCGCACCAAGAAATAATTGCGGGATCGTAACGAAACTTGCAATGAAGGTACATGTCGGGGAGATATGCAAATGAGTAGAAATGCAGCGTGATTGCGCATTACGTATAGCCGGTAGAGGGCGTTGAACATCGTACTCTGTGGAGTATAAAACAGGTAACCAAAGCTTGTTTGAGTGTGCTGAATCATTTACAAAGGAAGAGCTGAGATAGACATGCCATTACGCCGTGTTCGAAGACAATATAAGCAGTTGTCGCAGTTTGAGAGGGGGAGAATCGTCGGGATGATGGAAGCTGGGTGGTCAGCTAGGCGAGTACCTCGTCAATTAGGCCGCTCTGATTGTGTTGTGAGGAGGTGTTGGGACCAGTGGACCCTAGAGATGTCATGTACACGAAGACCAGGCTCAGGACGCCCTCGACAGACCAGTCGTCGAGAAGACCGCCACATCGTAAGAAATGCACGCGTACAGCCAACTGCTTCATCGGCCGCCATCCAGGCACAGGTAGCACCTTCGCTAGGGGCCTCTGTATCTTCTCGAACCATACGAAGGCGCCTGGCTAAAGGACAGTTGGTATCGCGGAGCCCATTACGTGTGCTGCCCTTGACGCCCACCCATCGACGCCTCCGTTTGGAGTTTTGCCGCGCACGAGGAAACTGGACTGCAGCGGAATGGAACCAGGTAGTCTTTAGCGACGAATCCAGATTCAATCTCGGCAGTGATGCAATCGTGTTCGTGTGTCGAGAGCCCGTGGTGAACGCTTCAATCCTGCCTTTGCTGTACAGCGACACATAGCTCCCACAGCTGGTGTGATGGTATGGGGTGCCATTGCCTACAGTACACGGTCACCCCTAGTATTGTTCCGTGGCACCATGACATCCCAGAGGTATGTTGATGAAATCCTGCAACCACATGTGTTGCCACTCATGCAACGGCTCCCAGGAGCCATTTTTCAACAAGACAATGCTCGGCCTTATACGGCAAGGGTGTCACAAGACTGTCTCCGCACTGTTACTACCCATCCTTGGCCTGCCTGATCCCCAGATTTGTCTCCAATCGAGCATATCTGGGATCATTTGGGATGACGAGTTGGGCATCCCACGAGTTTGAACGAACTAGAGGCAAGGTTACAGCAAATATGGAACGAAATGTCTCAAGACATCATACAGAACTTGTATGACTCAATACCCGATCGTATCGCATCGTGCATTCGCGCTAGAGGGGGTCCAACGGAGTATTAACTCCTCCATTCTTTTGCCTTTTCCTCTGAAATAAATTATCCCTTTTCTTTGATTTTCTTATCATTTACTTATATCAAAGTAGTCATTACGTATGTAAAATTTCGTTTCATTTTGACGACTCCTTCTTGCTGCGCTAATTTTTTTGTCCATGAGTGTATTATACCAATAAATTTTCAGTTGATAGCCAATAAATTGTAAATCTTTTTTTATCTTAAATGTCCAATAAAAAGCGTAGTTCCAAATGTAGTTTTCTTCAATAAACCCTTTAACCGTTGCCAGTTTCAAAAATCCTTTTTGTATTTATCAATACCTCCTCTACTTGAATCTTAAAATCTTAAACCTTTTCCTTACGGGGTAGGATAGCATATATCCGAAGCACATACTCTCGAAAAATACGGTGTGATGTCGGCAGAGATACAGTCTCGAATTCCACTTCGTTGTGACTTTCCTAACGTCTTTGCCCCCGAAGAACAATTGGGTGACATTCTGGGAACGGAGGGTCAATCTTGCCGAAAAGGACTGAATAATAATCTTTTGTCGTTCTAGCTAGAGGCTATTTCTTTTCAGGCGAAGGACATCAGAAGGGCGGTTCACCCGCGGTTCATCCATTTTCAGCCTTTTGGAGATGAAAGAGCCACGGAGTGCCGATGAACTACTATTGAAATTCTTCTTCAATAGTAAGAAAGCAATAAGAAAGCAATTAACCACTCTTTCCCCTGACCCCCCACGCTGAATGTCACCCACGTAAAATGGGGATAGGAAGTAGATAACATTTTCCCGTTGTAAAGAGCGATTTCGAAAAACGGACCCCGTAAGTTAAAGGGTGTTGCTATGGTTACTTGACTGCGGTTGACAAAGGAAAAGATGTAAGGTACATTTTAATTTACAAAAGTTGTACATTACCCTCCACATACAAAATCTGCTCTCTCTCTTTGTATATTATTATAGAAGTATAGATACACATTGGTATCCCAAAATTAGAATAAGAGATGAAATAAAATACAAAAATAAAAAAGGATTTTAAGTAAAGAATTTTTTTTAATTAGTTTAAGCACCTAAAATAATATTCAAATTAATATTACGTTATTTATTAATTAAAGTTAATATTTTAAAAGAAAGAGGTGTGCTTGAGACCGTAGTTTTATTCAAAAATAAAAAATTATTTTAAGTAAAGAATGTATTTTTAATTATTTTAAGCACCTAAAATAGTATTCAAATTAATATTACGTTAGTTATTAATTAAAGTTAAGTTTTTAAAAGAGAGATGTTAAGAGATGAAATAAAAATACAAAAATAAAAAAAGGATTTTAAGTAAAGAATGTTTTTTTTTAAATAATATTAAAATTTTTTTCAAATAATATTCAAATTAATATTACGTTAGCAAATAATTAAAGTTAATTTTTTAAAAGAAAAAGGCGTGCCGGAGATCGGCTAGGTTCGAACCACTATCGTCAGAACAGAAGCCCACCGCGATAGCACCACGCTAAGGATCGTTGAAGACTTCGGCACAAAAAGCGGTACAGGACAGTAGCGGTAACAATGGAGATTGTTAGGATTAAGCCCCTAACTTTATTTCTACTGATCAGATATACATAATATATAGCCTATTTCCATCTAGAATATTGTACCTTTCAAACAGTGAAAGAATTTTTCAAATAGGTGCAGTGGTTCTGGATATTACCCTCCACGTACAAAATCGCTCTCTCTTTATATATAAGTATAGATGATCAGATATACATAATATATAGCCTATGTCCATCTGGAATAATGTACATTTCAAACAGTGAAAGAATTTTTCAAATATGTGCAGTGGTTCTGGAGATTACCCTCCACGTACAAAATCGCTCTCTCTTTATATATAAGTATAGATATACACTGCACATTATATATACACGTTTAAAGTTATATAGTTATACATATTATGGAACTCAGTACAGTTGTTTACACAATACTGCCCATTACATTAAAATTAGCTTTTTGCATATTACTGTATATATACTTAAAACATTTTCCTCCTTAAAACTTAATCACATATGTTACTAATTTTGGAAACTTCTATCAATGTTACATATTTTCGTTCAATACTCTTGTGACAGTGTACGCTTGGCATATCATGAAATATCACGGCCTTTACCTACAACATATAGCCTGTAACTACAGCGTAAACACTTACTTTCTCTATTTAGCAGTTAACATATTTAAACCCTTCAGAATTTAGATCATAGCAGCGGTACTGTCCATAAAATGCAAATCAGATGCTGAAAATAAATAAACACATAATAGCAAGCACCCAAAGCAAACACCAAAAATAATGATGTCAGTAACTGTGGCAGTTAGTTTAATCATTCATACAGTTAGTTTAATCGCCCAACTCTCTTATCATTTCATGCGAACACCTCAGAGCACATCGTAAATGACACGCATCCATTGGAGCATTTAATGGTTTGAGATGAAAGCAAATTGATTTCCAAGGTTACTGAAACACAATAGTCGTATCAATTACCATAATCGTCTTGTGCACGACATTTTAGCGAGTCAGAGCACATCAATAATGTTACACTATTCACGGAATATTGGATCATTTGGGCATAAAGTAAATTTAATTTCAAGGATATACAAAGTCGGTTATTGCGACAATTAGCATAAGTAGTCTTATACATTCTACTTTCCCAGATATTCAATTTTTAAAAAAAAATTCTGAATAAAGTTATATCATTCTGGACTATACAAATAATCAAAAAGCTTTCACGATATAAACCAAAGGTTACTAACCGGGGGTGCGAGAGAGCATTTTTAGGGGTGCGAGAAAAGGTTCTAAATTTTTGATGAAAATTACGAATTGACTGAATCATTTGATGGATATTTTTCCACGCGAAATACAATCAAAATTAATAGATGGATACTCAATCTATTTTTGTTTGACCTAAATTCAATGGACGACAACGTTTTAATAAAAGACGATCGTAACGCAATACGAGCTACTGCACGTATTGAAATGGAATTTGAGAAATTGGACTTAGAACAGTTCTGGTGTACGCAGTACTTTATCCAGAATTGGCTCAAGTAGCATTAGATTCACTTTTACCATTTGCAACCACTTACCTCTGTGAAGTGAGTTTTTCATCCCTTTTGCACATCAAAACAAAAGCCAGAAATCGCTTAATGTATGACTTACGTGTGTCTCTTTCAAAAAAAAGATCCCCGTTTTAAAAGGAATAATTATGAACAAACAACAACAACGTAGGCATTAAAATTGTAGATATTGTTTTATATGTAATAATATAGTATGTATTGTAAATCAGATTCAAGGGGGTGTTGACTATAAAAAAGGTTGAGAACCGCTCATATAAACTGAAGATTAACTTAGAGATAAGAAACTGAAGTTATTATTATATTTTCCTTATAAAATTAGTTACATTTTCTTTATACAATTCTACAGGGTGTCCCGGGTAAAAGTATCCAAAAGTTATGGCTTGTTTTTACGGAACTGCCAATTAAAATATAATTTTTTAAAATTTAAATAGAAAGAACATCCCACCAAGTTTTAATATCTTCATAGATTTCTATCATAGTATCATATATTTCGACGTGTGCACCTTTTGTAGCACGACTCCCGTCTAAATAGTAATCCAGTTCTCTCCAAGTGTTTCGCAGCATATCAGGAGTTATTAGACGTTTTTGCTTGGGGATTCATTAAAGCCGTTGTGCATAAAGCCAAAATTGAAACTGTGGATGAGTTGAAGAAGCGTATCATTCAAGCAGTTCGTGTAATAACTCCTGATATGCTACGAAACATTTGGAGAGAACTGGATTACCATTTAGACCACCAAAGGGTCACATTTTGAAATCTATCGCTTTATGACAGAAAACAAACTGTATTTTACCCAAAACATCTAAGGAAAAATAAAGAATATTTATAGCAACCAACACACACACACACACACACACACACACACACATATATATATATGTAGTTCCAAACTTGAAATATGATAACTTACCACACTGAATATCTTTGGCTGCTTTTCTTGCGTAGATAGGCACAGACGAATATAGGCGCATAGTTTCCTATGAGTAAAAGAGAAAAATTTGTTAAAACTTAACGAAATTTACTCTGAAGGTTTTGGGTTTTATTTCTGTGGAAGTATTGAAAATAACCGTGATTAATAGTAATGAAAATATGAATAGATGAAAGAAAAATTAAAATTCATATGTAACTTTCAAAATATATGTATGACAAATTTTCAATTTAAGTTATTTTAAATATAAGTAAGAAAAACATAAATCACATAAAAACTGCGAAATCAAATGTCCTCTCAAAATTTCGGCGGGCTTCCCCTGATACAAAAATACCTTATCTATCTATCTATCTCTCTATCTATCTATCTATCTATATATATATATATATATATAGATATACAGGGTGGTCATGAAGAAACTTTACCGATATATGGACCTCTAGCGGCTGTTCCGTTCAACCGATCGAGATGAGATTTCAGATATAGTTATTCAGTAGTATGTGCTCGCGATTCTGTGAGCAGCAACAAAGTGGCGTTCACGATTATGGTTATAAGTATAGAAATTTGAAATTTTTGAATGGCAACACCCACTTTATCCCGTCGCAAAACGCTCAGTGCATGCGAAAACCCTAAAGAACCTTGGAAAAATACGTGTACCACAAAAGATGCACGCGTTATCCACTCACAAAAAACAACTCTCCGAACGGCCTACAAAAACACAACCAGGGCGCACGGACGAAATTTGCATATGACAGAGGCAACACCAATCAATGATGACACCGCAGATCGGACAAAAGAACACTTTTATTTGGATTACACATTTTCGACATGGGTGCCATCATCGTGGCTTTGTTGTCCGTTCATAGAGCTATTTTTTGTGCGTGCATCACGCGTCCGTTTTTTTGTGGTACACGTAAATTTCCAAGGTTCTTTAGGGTTTTCGCATGCACTGAGCATTTTGCGACGGGAAAAAGTGGGTGTTGCCATTCAAAAATTTCAAATTTCTATACTTATAACCATAAACGTGAACGCCACTTTGTTGCTGTTCACAGAGTCGCGAGCTCATACTGCTGAATAACTATATCTGAAATCTCATCTCGATCGGTTGAACGGAACAGCCGCTAGAGGTCCATATATCGGTAAAATCTTTTCCGACTACCCTGTATATATGCATATATACAAAATATATATATATATATATACACACACACACACATACACACACACACACATATATATATATATATACATATATACATATTTATATATATATATAAAACAGTTCCGTCACTGACTCATTCATTCATTCACTGACAGACTGACATACAACGCACAGACCAAACTGCTGGACCTAAAGGGCTGAAATTTTGCATGGCGATTATTCTAATAGTGTAGGGGTGCACTAAGAAAGATTTTTCAAAAATGTTTCTTAGATTTTTTTAAATTAAATTTTTAAGCTGTTTTAGTAACTTTTTTTACGTTTGCATTTAAAATAATACATTGAGGGTTATAAAATTTATATCACGAGAAAGATCATAAAAATTCTTTCAAAATGAAATTTTTTTCGAATTTTTACCTCCATTACCTGATTTTTGGTGAATTTTTAAAGATTAATTTTTAGAATTTAATTTATTAAACGCTGATCACGTGATTTCTTTTTCTGGTACTTTCAATAAATTTATCGTCACGAGCATAACAACTAAATAGACAAAAAAATATTTTTTCCCTTGCTAATGCGGCAGACGATTGGACATTATTTTGTCTATAAAAATATCCCTTACGAATTTTTTATAAATATATCTATTTTTTTCTAAATCAATTGTATATATTGATCGTCGTATTTATTATAAATATATATATACATATATATATATATTTTTGGCATTAATTGCATACATTGACCGTTGTATTTAATTTGAATGTACTCCGTAGCAAAGTGCGGGTTTTCAGCTAGTATATATATATATATATATATACTGAAGTGCCACTGAATTAGGGATACCTACCTAGTAACGAGTTGGGCCTCCTCTGGCCTTGATAACGGCTGCCACGCGACGAGGCATAGATTCAACAAGTTTCTGGAAACGTTCCACGGGAATAGCTTGCCAAATATTGGCTAAAGCTGTCCATAAGGTTATTTGGTGCTGTGTGATGGCCTTTCACGCCTTGTTCCAAAACATCCCAAAGATGCTCAATGGGATTTAAGTCTTGGCTTCTAGGTGGCCAATTCATGACAGAGAAGTCAGATGCATGTTCATCCAACCAGCCAGTAGCCAACCGGGACTTGTGAGAGGTATAGTTGTCTTGCTGGAAAACTCCATTACCGTGCGGATAACAGAACAGCATACACGGATCGAGGTGATCACCCAGCAACTCTACGTACTGAATTGCATTGAGGGAGGTTGGTACACGCACCAAAGATCCCAAACTGTGCCACGAAAAAACACCCCAAACCATGATTGAGCCACCACGCCATTGTACAGTTCCAGCCAGGCATGCAGGATCCATGGCTTCATGAGCCTGACGCCATATTCTCAGCCTCCCTTCGGCGTTAAGTAGTCGGAATCGAGACTCATCACTCCATGCTACTCGTTTCCAGTCCTCTACACTCCAGTCTCTGTGCTCTCTTGCCCAGGCAAGACGTGCAGCCCGATGGCGAGTATAGAGCAATGGTACTCTCGTAGGTCGACGGCTCCCGAAACCTATACGATGAAGCGAGCGTTGCACAGTCCGTTTACTGACTGTACGACTGGCACCGTCATTAAACTGGGTGGTAATTTGAGCTAATATTTGTCTTCGCTGGTTACGTACAATACGCCTGAGCCGTCTCTCGAAAAGAAAACGAAGAAAGATTTGTAAAACACATTAAAGAATGAACTAACAAGGATTCCCATTTACTCGAGATGTCAGAATTCTCGCTTTTGAATTTGCCATAAAACGGCATATAATGCACCGTTTTAATGATACAAGTGAAAGATTGGGTATGTTTGTCTAAGTCTATTCCTATGTCGTCATTCTGATATATCAATTAGAAAGGCTGAAGGTGACTCGCTTGCGAGAAGTGAAGCCATGTACCGTGAAGAAATAGATACCTACTTCAAACTATTCGAAGACACTCTTGAAGAAAATGAGTTGTTTGATAAATCCTCGAACATTTTTAACAGGGATGAGTCAATCGACCTAGGTTCGTTTTAGCCGACAAGGGCACGAAAGCGGTTTCCACATTAACTTCTTCGGAAAGAGACGAATTTCTCACTCTTATAGCTTGTTGTAACGCTGAAGGATGCTTTCTCATACCAGTTTGTGTGATAAAGGGTAAAAATAAAAATATGGAATATGAAGATGGAATGCTACCTGGAGCATTGTATTGGTTGTGGATAAGAATACAATACCACAACCAAAAAGGATGACTAGATAAAATGTATAAGGTGCCTGAAGTGGTACCATGAAACGTGTACAAACTATCAAGACCTTTGCCAAAAATGTGGTAAAAGTTTACGAAAAGTGAAGCGTTGAAATAATACTTGAAATGCTGTTTATTCGAATTTTATTCACTCATTTTCCGTGATATAATTGCATCTTTACAAATTGCTATATGGTTTTCATGATTAACTATATGAAATATGTTGTTTTTTGGTATTTTAATTTCACTTTTTCTTTCTTGTATTGGATGGCCATCTCTTCTTCAAGCCTAGGCCATCTCTCCTCGGCTTGAAGGAGAGATGGCCATCTGCCATTTTAATTTCAAACTATGCTTACCACTTTCAGTTCTCAATGTTTAATTATTTTTTCCCCAAAATATGATGAGTATATGTATAAGAATTTTAAGTATGCATAAATATCTCTTGTGTTTGCATTCTAAAAATTTTTATTTCAATCTTTAAAAACTATGGCCATCTATCCTAGAGTTACCCTATATATACATATACATATATATATATATATATATATATATATATATATATATATATATATATATATATTGTTCTAGAAATAGTAAAATGTCTGTCACTCATAACTTGCACCATATTTTCATGCGACCATTTGAAAGGTCTGACGTTTAACAGCCAGATATTAAAATACACTCTGTCGCAAAAAAATATATGCACCCAGAAGGAAACGAGCTACTATCATGAAATTTAACATGTAGATTGTGTATGGAGAGATAAACAAATGATTAAAAATTCAGAAGAACAGCCCGTTTTATTAAGAATATATGGCATGAAAAAGTTTACAAATCAGTAAGTAGTAAATCCACCTCTGGCAGCTATACACGCTAAAACATGGCATAGCATCGAATCAATGAGGCACCTATGACCTCCTGTGGAAGATCATGCCATAATATTTGCAACTGGGCAGCTAATTCCCCAGTATTCCGGGACCGCTGCAGTTGCCTTCCAAGCACGTCCTAGATGTGCTTTATTGACGAGAGGTCTGATGACCTGGCATACCACGGGATTACTTCATATCCTTAAAGACAATGTTGGGAGAGTCGCGCAGTATGCGGACGAGCGTTGTATTGCTGATAAATGGCACCTGGGTGACTTGATAGCGTAGGCAATACAACTGGCGTTAAAATCTCCTCCACGTAACTGAGTGCCGTCAAAGTGCGTTGATGGATGACTAGAGGTGATCGAGTGTCCCAACAAATCGCTCCCCACACTGTCACACTTTGTGCAATCGCCGTATGCCTCTCAACAACAAATGCCGGATCGGACCAGCTGCCAGGCCACCTCGACACGCGTATGCACTGGTCATCAGCATTGAGACTAAATCGGGATTCATCGCTGACGATCACACGCCTCCAGTCGGTCACACTCCAGCTTGCCCGAGGTCGGCAAAAATTCAATCGACACTACCTATGATGTGGGGTAAGTAGTAAGCATCTTAATGGACGTAGGCTCCTTATACCTGCGTTGGCCAGTTGTCTACGAATGGTTTACCTTGATACCACCGGATGTCTGGAAGTTGGTAAATGGTGTCGAACCAATTCTAGAGACGTTATTGTGCGTACGTGGCCGCTCTTAGGATTGCGCGATTCTCGCGCGCAATTTTGTTCCTGGGACGCCCTGACCCTCCGCAACGGCATACTATCCCTTCCGTGATCCATTGTTGCCAATACCGAGCAACTAATACATCGTATCGACCGAGGTGGCGGCCGATACGCCTGTTCGACCAACCTGCTTCTCTGAGGCCTACTATACGCCACCTCTCAAAGTCCGACAATTGTTCGTACTGTTGCCGGTTACGTCTCATAGGCATCTCTAATCACAATACCGTCCATCAAAGTCGACAGATTTGTTTGAATAACCCTATGGCATGAGCAATCACGCTTTTAAACTCTCCCAGCTGCGCATCTCATATGCGCATAGCGCGCTTACCCTTGTCTCACTGGCGTCGAAATTTTAATCATTTGCATATCTCTTACCAGATTTGTACATCCCTGCCAAGTTTCGTGATATTAGCTCGATTTCTTCTGGGTGAAAATATTTTTTTGTGACAGAGTGTATATATCTCTTGGGAATGAAATCTTTTTCGATAAACTTTGCATTAACATGATATAAAATCAGCGAAACTCTTTCAATTACTGATAATAATTAGATCTAAACGCACGATGAAAATAATTCAATCAAATCTAAACTTTTTTCATTTCATCCGAAACTTTTGGAACAAAAGAATCATTTATATTTTACTAATCAATGCGTTAGAAGTGTGGTTCCAATATATATATATATATATATATATATATATATATATATATATATATATATATATATATATATATATATATATAATGGAACCTCGATCGACCGTTTCTCGAAACATCGTTTTCCCGTATGTGTCCTTTATTACATCCAGCCTCGTAAATACCATTTCTTTTATTATGTTCCCGGACCTATCGTTTATATATATATATATATATATAAATATATATATATATATATATATAATAAATACAAAGCTCAATGTATGCAACTGATGTAGAAATATATATATATTTATAAAAAAATCGTAAATGATATTTTTATAGACAAAATAATGTAGAAGAAATTATTCAAATTAAATCTAATAGAACATACTAAAGAATATAGTACAGTTAATATAGTACAGTTTGAAGAACATTTCTTTTACTGTATTTTAATTTTTTTTGGATAATGTCCGATCGTCTTCGCATTTGAAAGAAAAAAAATATTTTTGTCTATTTATTTCGCTGTTATGCACGTGACGCAAAATTAGTTTAAAGTATCACAAAAAAGAAAAGAAATCACGTGAGCAGCATTTAATAAATTGAATTTTAAAAATTAATCTTTAAAAATTCCCCAAAATTCAGAAAATGAAGGTAAAGATTCGACAAAGATTTCATTTTAAAGGAATTTTTATGATCTTTCTCGTGATATAAATTTTATAACCCACAAATTATTATTTTAAATGCAAACTTAAAAGAATATTACAAAAACAGCTTAAAAATTTAATTTAAAAAAAATCTAAGAATTTTCCAAAAATATTTCTTAGCGCACCCCTACACTATAAGAAGAATCGCCATGCAAAATTTCAACCCTTTAGGTCCAGTGGTTTGGTCTGTGCGTTATCTGTCAGTCAGGCAGTCAGTTACGGAACTGTTTTATATATATAGATAAGCTATCGATGCCTTTCAGTTGGTTCGAGATGTATATATTATACCTTTATGATGCAGTCCAAGTACTTCAGTTTGGATAGCTGCTCATACGTTAGATCTCCCTCCGGGACTACCGACTGCACTTCATTGTAGCCTTTTTCCTGTACATGTGGATGATGCCCCAGTACATAGAAGCACCACAACATAGTAGTTGATGTTGTATCGTAACCCTAAAGAAGACAATTTAATTTTAGAAACTGTATTTTTAGTTGATGTTTATTTGTCGTTCATTTGATCAATTCGAAAGTTTCCAGGAATTGAAAGTCTCAGAAGTGACGGTACAAGCAGAGGAATTTTGACTATGCATAAGTGCGATCTTTTATAACACGGCTTACATAAATTTCTACCTTATTTCTTAAAATATTAACTGCACATTTTCACTTTAAAGCAAATGTAAAGGCGAAGGGACTGCCAGGGCATTAAGCCATTATGAACAGTTGTTATTGATTTACTTTTTAACTGTTGTTCATTGTGGGCGCCCGTTGAGAAGAGCAGCGGGCCAGTGATCTGAACGTCCCTGCTTCGATGCTCGTCGCTACAAATCCACCACCGTGTTAACTAATGGTATCTGGGGCACGTAAAATAGGTCTGGCTACAATGTCCTCTAAGTTCTCAAGTTTACCTCTGGAGGTGAGGGGTCAAGGGTTCCAGTCTCGTCACTTGATTCGGTTCAAAATTACGGGACCGATGTTCTTCGAGGTCAAGTCAGACTTCAGCTCTAGTGGTACCTCGCCTTAAAGTGAAGATGCTTATTACCCTTCGCCAAGGACCAAGGTCCTTTGGACTTGGTGTAGGCTTTCTTACACCAAGGGGATTGGACACAACACTGTTGTTCATTGTAAAACAGACACATTTTATGAATAAATTTAACAGAACCTTATTTATTTTAACAGAAATTTTTAGGTTCATTCCTTAAAGTTGAGTCTTTTTTCTGATGTAACTATATCCTTTTCCTCCTGAAATCATTCGCTGACAAAATATTCGCTGAAACTTTCTAATGTGATTGGTATTTACGAAAGTCACTAAGAGGTAAAGAAAAATTCCTCAGTAAGGGTTTTACGTTTTCAAAAAATCGTGCCAAACAAGATGATGCTGGCTCACGTTCTACGCAAAGATTCACCATACTGAGAGATAGTGGTAATTTTCACTGCTATATTACAAGTTTAGTATTTATAATCTGAAATGCCTTGAAGCCGAAGAGTTTTGGACTGACGGTAATGCAAAATAGTTAGTCGACTTTGAGTTAAAAAAGAAACAAAGAAACCTAAAACCCAAGTCAAAAAAAACTCAATATCCTAAGAACTGATTTTCACTGGGCATTTCAAATCTCACGTCTTCAGTTGCAAAGGGAAAATCAATTTTGTTGAACTCGTTTGATGTTGTAGCCCATCAGATTACTTTTCTTTGAAATTCTTGACTACAACGGTTCGCAGATCTAAATTTCACAGCAAACTGATTTCTCACCGCGACCATTAAGGTTACGAGTTGGTCACGCACGTCCTTTTCAGTGAAGCTGGGATCCTCCAGATGGTGCTTAATAAGTATGCTCCCAGAGGACTTGATAACCTCCTCATCGGGGATATGCTCTTCTTCTTTCTCGGAACCGACAGCAGTTTTCAGCAGTTCCTCGATGACCTGAGAACGAAAATCATAAATTATTCACCATTCAGAAAAAAATCCACTTACTTGCGTCTAAAATGCTATCAAAACGTTATTTTACTGTCTTGTTAATACAGATATCTATTGAAAGATAACTTTCACCTTAAAATTAAAGTATATCATGGTAGTTTTAGAGCCAAATTTTTTAAGGAAGTCTGGGACAAAAAAAATTTATTTGCGAAATTTTACTAATTTTTTTTTGTTGCATGGGTATAGTTCCAACATTACATGCATTTACACATGTCTGCACGAATTTTTTAACTGTTTCTTTCTATAGCTAGATCTTTGTATAAAGGTTGCGAATGAAAATACAGTTGAACAATTTGAAATTTTGTTTTGGAAAAATCAGAAGTTCAGAATTAGGGTCTGTTCACATAGGAGTGTGTTGCGTTGAGTTAAGGAAAAGATGATGTTGAGACGAAAATAAGCCAATCATATGAGTCCAAACGATTAGCAATGAAATTTTTAACGCCTATGATTGGTTTATTTTCATCTCAACGTCATCTTTTACTTAACGCAACTCAACGGACTCCTATGTGAACAGGCCCTTAGAAGCCCGTTTAGTTGTTGACATATCTGGTTCGCATATTTTTTAAACTTTTGTACTTATGAAAGGTTTAAAAAAGTTTCTCTTCTGGATTTCTATACAGTTTATTGATAAGATATTTCAATCGCTTTAAAGAAAAAGAGCATTCTTTATCAGAGGAATTTTTGCGTTAGGTAATTTTTTTTTTTGATTTTTTCTAAATAATAAATTCTCGAATTCAGCTCAGTGAAAATAAAATATAAAATGCTGCATAAAATTTCATAAAGAGGTCTTAGAAGGAATTTCAAAATTATCCTTCCAAAGATGTTTCAAAAAGATGCTTCACTGAACTGAATTCCCAAATTCAGATCAGTGAAAATAAAATATAGAACGCTGCATAAAATTTCATAAAGAGGTCTTAGAGGGAATTTCAAAGTTATCTTTCTAAAGATGTTAAATGGAGAAAAATAATAGTCTGACATAAAAAGACTTTGAGTGCAGAAGTTAGGCAACATAGATAGAATTGTATTGTGTCGCGGATTCATATTGGGCGACATGGGAGAATTTACATTAAATGGAAGGAATCCGCTGTCAAGGGGACACAAGGTGAATGTATCGTGGGAAAGGAAGTACGGATACTTGAAATACCGGAAATTGCAAGGGAGAGGACAATGAGAAGATTGAATGAGGAAAAAGTGTAAAGAGACGATGATTAGAAAAAGAGGGTAGAAGCCGCCAATGGCAGATGGATGGAGGAAAGGAAACTTAACAACCACCAGTTAAGGCAAATTGCAGAAACATATGGAAAAAACGGTGTACAGCGGGGAGCGGAATTGTGGGTAGATAAATGAAAAAAAAGTAAATGCAAAATATGGAAGTAATTTCTGGTTACTAAAAAAGCGGGAAGAGCAATATTTAAGGGAACTCATGACTCTTAAGTCGAGGAAATAAGGCATATTTTCATACTTTTTGACTCTTTGTAACTATTTCAATTTACTCCCAATTTTTCCAAATTTTATGTACCGAGTGGCCATAATTAAACTGACAGTGCTCACAGTGTTCTGTAGCGCGATCTATTTGCGAGAATGACGCCATATTTTGTAGGAAGATAAAACAAGACGGGGGACGAAGGATTCTGCGAAAAAATAAATTAGTTCCAAAAGTCACCTCTAGGGGAATATTTGGCGCTGTGTAATAGAAAATAGAGTGCTAACAAATGCAAATCAATGCGGAAATTACCTTTTATTTTGCATTCAAATGAGGTTCAATGTGGCTGCCGTTGTTGTGGACCACATATTGCATTCTGTGCACAGTATGCACAACAGCAGAAAGTAACATGTCTGCAGGAATCTCCCATACAGTCCGTGATATGTTATCCTTCAACGTAGCCAGGTCCTAGACCACTCCTTGATAGACCTTGGACTTATGGTAACCCCATAGCCAGAAGTCGCATGGGGTAAGATCAGGCGACCGAGGTGGCCATGCAGTTGGAAAGTAGCGGCTAATGACTCTTTCTGTTGTGAATTTCTGTCGTAGCAGCTGTTGCACCCGTACAGCAATGTGTGGAGGGGCTCCATATTGCATGAAAATGATTTCCCCCAGGCATTGTCTTTGCTGAAGTGCCGCAATGACAAAGCTGTTCAACATGTGGCGATATTTCTCTCCGGTAACAGAACAGGTTTCCGGTCCTGTCGAGGTAATGTTCTCATAGAAGAATGGACCTACGATAAATTTCGCTGTGAACCCACACCAAACAGTTACCTTTGGTGAATGTAAGGGAATTTCTGTGACTGCATGTGGTGATTTGTCATCCCAAATTCGGCAGTTCTGGGTATTCACAGTTCCATGCAGGTAAAAGTGGGCCTCGTCTCCCCATAAGATTTTCCACGGTGAAGCATCATCCACCTCCATTCTGGCAAGAAAGGTGAGAGCAAAAGTCAATCGCTTATCATGGTCGGGGTACAGTAACTCCTGTACACGGCTGATCTTGTACGGATAGAAGTTGATAATCTTTCGTAAGATTTTCCATACCGTACTGTAAGGCATATCCATATTCCGAGCTAATCCACGAGCGCTAGAGGTGGCAGCAATATTGTCTGGTCCTCTGTCGACAATCGCCGTGGCATCTGCTTCGATTGTATCCTGTGGTACAGGTTTTTGTCATCTGCCTGTCAGAACCTTCAGAGAACCTTTTTTCTCAAACGTCGCAACCATTGCTTTTAGCCCATTAACTGACACAGGACCGTTACCTTTACGCATTTGTTTGTGCTTTCTAAAAGCACGAAGAGCGGCTGATGCGTTGAACTGGTTGGGGTAAAAGAATTTGACCAGTAACGCACGCTCGACTAAAGAAGGAGACATTGCATATAAACTTTCAATCCGATTGATTCGAAACGTAACACATTGCCTTTTAAAACCCAAGCAGCTGGCACTGTGCCAATGGATGTAACGTGAAATTTGAATAAAGAACTTCTTCTTCTGTTTAGCGTACGTGATATTGCAGATCACGAGACTTTATCGGTGTTTATGTAGATTTTACGCTTTTTTAAAAGTGTTGCCATATTGCACTTGAACTAAATAAGAAAATGTGCATAATAAAAGGTAATTTTATTCCGTATTAATTTGCATTTGTTAACACTCTATTTTCTATTACACAGCGCCAAATATTCCCCTAGCGGTGACTTTTGGAACTAATTTATTTTTTCGCGGAATCCTTCGTCCCCCGTCTTGTTTAATCTTCCTACAAAATGTGGCGTCATTCTCGCAAATAGATCGCGCTACAGAACACTGTGAGCACTGTCAGTTTAATTATGGCCACCCGGTATATATATATATATATATATATATATATATATATATTTATATATATATTTATGTCACCGTAGTTACAGTGGTTAGTCCGTGGTAGTACTTGGAATAACATAAAGTGATTACTCACATGTACCATGACAACTCAATTTATTTCACATTAATACACTATACACATATATAGATAAACATTTCATATTGATTACGATTTCATGCATATTAACATTTCCCTTAACGCTACCCTGTGATATATATCTAGCAATTAGCATCAATCAATACTACTAATCCCATTTTAACTAATTCTTTCCCTAATACGCACTGGGCATTGGCAGAAAAGCAAACCAATTCTCTCCTACCTTGTTTTGAAGATTCACCGTCACAACAATAGATTCCGCTCCCTTTCATCAATGGATGCGCTCCGTTGGGGATTCACACAAAAGTGTTGCTGCTGATTCTCATTGGCTGAGTCAGCTCATCGGACATCATCGGTACTGCGTAGCGGGACCCTCTCGATGCAACTGCGGGGTAGCTCAGGTGATTTTGCCCGTCGATCCAAACTCGTTTCGGTACCCTCTCGACGTGACTGCGGGCTAGCTCAGGGGACGGTGTTCATAGCTCCGGACTCGTCACGGCTGTGCGTTGTTCAGAATTCGTTTGGTCTGCTCCGATGCTGTTGTCGGCATAGGAAGTTTTCGGTTGTACTGGTACAGGGGGCTTGCAACTACTTCTCCAGTATAAATTCACTGGCACTTCCACTCGTCATCTGTCGAGCTTTCGATATCATGCTCTTAGATAGCTGGCGTATATGACGGCTTTGGTTCGCTAGGGTCCGTCCGAATCAGCTCTTCATCTCAATCTCCGTCGAACTCTTGGGCTCTATATCCACCGGGCGCACTCACTGCGGCCCTCTGTGCTCGTCTTAATGCTGCCTGTGTCTCTTTCGAGTTCTAAAACTAATCTGATTCTTTTCCACCTCTTTTCATACCGAGCTAAACTTTGATAATTTCTTATTCAGGCCTCCATTGGTGGCTATTTCCCGACCAATGATCTTAGCTGGGTCTCTTACTAATGGCCGCCCTCACATCTTAACCCAAGAGCACTCGCGCCCAATTTCAAACACAAGAACACGCGCCGGGTATCTCATACCCTAGTTCATTTCTGCTATTTAAATATTAATTAATATTGTTTATATGCAAACCTTACGTAACTAAAGAATATGAGATAATAAATTAAAGATTTTTAGTGAATTTTAATAATACTTACATTTTTATAGACAATTTTTACAAACTACATACTGATGTTCAACACAGACATTTTTCCCATTTTTGGCACATAAACTTTGTTTTTCAGTCCTTATTACTTGGGCAAATTTAACATCGTTTATATTTTGTCTTGAGTTTTTTTGCAGGCGGTTCATTATTAGTGATTTCCAGTTCCATTGAAGGGCTTGAATAAGTTGTTTTTGTTTGAGGCACCATCATATTTAGCATTTTGCTATTGAAGAGAACATTCCATGCATCTACGGGAGAAGCGACATCTCTTGAATAATTTGTATTACCTGGAAGCTTGATAATTACGTTCCTTGAAGGCTTTCTTACATTTTGCCGGTATTTTTTCTTCAGCCATTTTGCAATTTTATCTTTACCAATAAAAAAATCGGCTGTTGACAGTGAACCTTTATCTTCGGTTTCTGTCTCAATTTGAGTAGAAGAATCGTGATTGCTACAGTAGTCTCCATCCTCAGAGGCATCATTATCTTGGGATAAAGCTTTAGTATCACTAGAAACAGTCTCTAAAAGATGTCGCAATTGCTTTATTTCCTCGTCGTAATTCAAAAATCGCGCCATGATGCACTAAACTGACAGAAAAAAAGGAAAGATCTGACTGACGCCTGGACTCGCACGGGTATGACATACCCGTCGAAATATTTTTCTCAAAATCTATTTATTGAGCAGACTTAGTTTTTACCCCGCTGAAAGAATGTGACCTTGAATACAGCTACATGAAATTTCGGCCTAATCCGATAGCCAAGAAGAAGATAACAACAACATTGAATGAAAATGGATTGGGTATGTCATACCCGGTGCGAGTTCTCGCGGGTTAATATTACTATTTTTCCAATCTAAATTGAAGTGGGCGTTGGTCCGTACACCCGTTTGAGGTTTTAGTCTGGGGATCCTTACACCCCTAAATTCTCACGCTCTTTCATCCTCCTGCTATGCTTCTTACGAAATCAACCTCGTAAAACTTCCTAAATCCCTTTCTTATCTCAACTAGCTCTTTGCATCCAATTTTCATCTTTCCAAGTCCGTTATCCACAGCTGGTGACCCTTTTTCTTGTTTTCAACTTCCAACTTGTCATCACTCGCCTTCCCCTTTCGCCTACGCAGACCATTAAATCCAGCTGGAGAAGGCATTTCGTTGCCTGTTTTCTCAAGTTACAGTTCTCTATAGCCTCTTAATGTCGTTTTCTGCACCTGCGGTGTTCCTATCCCTCTTTTCTGAGAACGTGTCGTGTCTCACCACGACAATACACACACACACACACACACACACATATATATATATATATATATATATATATATATATATATATATATATATATATATATATATATTTATATATATATCAACAAAGATGTATTTGTGATCAATCAATAGAGATAAGGCTGAAAATCCAATACATAAATTTAAAATAATAATGAACATTATTAGTAAAGGACATTAAAACAAATTACTTTCAAGTAAGGCGCTGAATGTTGCACTTTTATTGAAAGAAAATAAATAAGACAAAGTTGAAAGTGAAAAACCAGCATAAGCTATATTAATATAAGTAAACATACTTTGACACCGAACTAAGTATGTTTATTGGTTAGATCATACTTATCAGAAACAATCCACTGGCTTTTATACAGTCTCGGCACCGCTGATGAAGAGATGCTGTCTAAAACCTTTTAAATACTTATCTTTTCATGTTTTTAGACTCTGATTGGAAGTTGTAATATAGCTTATGATGGTTTTTCCCTTTCAACTTTGTCTTATATATATCACATTTAAAATCCCTTTAGCCTTTTCAAATCCTAGCGTATTCATATTTCCCTTGGGTGAAAGTCTTTAAATGGCGGCTCTATTGCTTAAAAGGCAAACATTTGTAGCGTGGGTACATAAATTAACTTCTTCCTCGCAAATATCACGTCACTCCTAAACACTAACCAATTAACCTCTCCTTTCAAGATCACATGACAGACCATACTGAAAAATATATTTAAGGCTCGGCATCATGTAGATGTGGGCACTCTTCGATTTTCTGTTTCCAGAATAACCTATAATATTTTCCTACTGTCGTCTCGCACCGAGGAGTTATGCCGCCGCCAATAAATATCGTATTCAATTATCGTATTCTTGTCAGAGAATTTGCACAAGTTTCGGAAGAAAGTCCTCTATAAAACCTTATTTCTCACCGTCAGTAATTTTGACTCTGAAAACTTCTATAATCATCAAATTTAATATAAATATAGGATGATCTAACGGTCCCTCTACCCATAAATTTACATATAACGTTTTTAACAAGTGGTATCACACACTTGTAATTGAAGGTGGACACAGTCCAGTTCATACTCTCTATGTGAAAATCACAATGAATGCTCACAACAAATGCCATTCTCTTGCTTGCACAAAAGTCCGGGACGTCACATATTCACATTACAGCATCTTCTTCTGAATCGCGAAAATTCTAGTCAAATGTTTTCTCGCAGTTCCTCAGTAGTGTGGGAGATATTTGCACATACATACTGTCTTAAGGGGGTCCGGGACACATTTTGAATAATTTTAATTTATGGAGTTAAAATTTTAAATTTTTTTGTTTTTATCCATATAATTTGTAAACAGAATCACGTCATAAAACTTCTTGAAAAGTTTTAAAAAATTTTCTTAATTTAAAATTTTTAATAAAAGTGGGGAACTTTAAAATTGTTATAACTCGAAATATTACCTGTCGAATTTCGAATTTTTTTCATTTAATTTAACAGAAATATATAAGTTTTAATTTTGTTTCACCATTTTTAAAAATATTAATTAAAAAAAATTAAAATATTTAGATTAAAAATTACAAAAAAAATTATGTAACTTATTTTTTAAAAAACATATTTTAAAAAATTAAATATTTTTTTCAAATTTTCTGAATTAAAATTAAAGTAAAATAGTTGAAAAACGCATGTTACAAGTTTCAACCATTTGTCTTTTACGGTTCTTTTATAACAATTTAAAGACGAGAAATGGGGAAAAAACCCATCATGCAGAAAAACGCACTTACAGGTTTAAACACTGATTAGCTACTATTAGAATGTTGAAAAAGAATAATAATTTCTCCTGTTCTAATTAAGATAGAAACATCATTTAAACGTCATTTCAAGCGTAAAAGAACGCAAAAATTTTTAATGCAGTAAATTTTTTTTCGAAAATTCGAACAATTTTGTGTCCTGGACCCTCTTAAAGAAGAAAGAAGAAAATCTCTCGGTGGCAGATCTAGTGATCCCGAAGGTAAAAATTTCTCCGAGACAAGAAAATGTTTGTATGTGCCTTGAGCCACTGTATAGGAAATTTTAAATGTTGCTATTAAAACTTCAAGTTAATTTCAAAACTATCTTTAAATGATGGGGACTTAGGAAAAAATTTAAATACTTCAGTCTATTCGTTGTTTATGATCAATGTAATTCCTCTATTCTTCTCTACGTTCATAAGTGACTGCTTTTGAAGGCAACATGGCCACAGCATTTAGGCTGAATTACTATCTTAAGAAAGTACTTGAAAATTTCCCTTTCTTTTCTCGTGGTTAAGACCAAAATTGAGCTAAATTAAAGGATAAACACAATTTTTATGAAGAAAGAAAAGGGTTTTCTGTAAACGAAGAAATCTCTTTAATCCGATAGATGGTAGCTAGAATATTTCAAATAATCTTTCGCATTTACTTAGGTAAAATAATTGAGGTTCATGTTCTCCATATTTTGAACCTTAAATGACGTAATTGAAAATGCCACATTTTTGATCGAATCTGTCTACTTTTGAATGCTATATTTGGGTTAAAATTCATCACTGGATGTCATCTTTCCGTATGACAGTCTCCAAAAGTTAACTAAAAAGTTGCCAAATTCTGTAGATACAGCCATAAATCTATACAGGTTTCCCACCTATATCCATTACACCCATCCCCTTAACTTATAAACGGTGACAATTTAGGCCATAAAGTTGGTGTATAGGTATAGTAAAAAAAGCTATGCGCTACTCGATGAGACAACTTACAACGCCATCTACCGGCAAAATTTGGAATTAGCGCTTTTATCTCAAAAACGGGCGAGATACGGGATAAAAAACAATTACAAAGTTGTTCAGCATCATCGATTTCGTAAGAAAAGATTCCTTGCGCACATTAATACTTAAAATATAATGTAGAAAATGAACATTTGTTTGGTCACGATTTCGAAAATTGTCATGCCATAGAGGGTGGAAGAAAGAAAATGAGACACTTCCCTATCTTCAGGATAATTTTTTTATGTTGCTGAAAATACTCTCCATTAGCCACTATGCACATTTGCACTCTGGACTGGTCTTTCCGAACCTTGCTCGCGTTTCAAGACGCCATAGTGTTGAAAATCACGACCAAACAAATAATAATTTTTTACATTTTGTTTTGAGTTTTAATGTGCGAAAGGTGTCTTTTATTACCAAATCAATGATACTAAACAACTTTGCAATTGACGTTTTTCCGTATCTCACACCGTTTTTGAGATAAAAACGCTAATTCCAAAATTTGCCGATAGATGGCGATATAAGTTGTCTCATCGAGTAGCGCATACCCTTTTTAATATACCTAGACTTCAACTTTATGGCCTAGGCTGTCACCGTTTAGAAGTTAAGTGGGTGTAACGGATATAGGTGGGAACCCTGTATACATACTATAATTATATGTAAGTATGTTCCACCATAACTCTCGATCACCTGGAGGAATTTCAACCAAACTTGGTACACACATATGACTTACAATCTGGAAAAAAAATGCTGTGGTGGTAAGACAACCCTAGGGGGTGGGGATGTTAAAGGGGTCACATGTAAATAATCGAAAATGACTGATATGAGTATCAAATCCGTAGTTTTCGGCGTCGCTGAGATGAATAGTGACACCCATCTCAGCGACGCCGTTTAAATGCAAGTTCAGCCCCATTGGTATGGGGGTGGGTGAGAAGGGGGGAATAAAATGTCTAAATTGACCGAGAGTAGTGTCGAATCTATAGTTTTCAGGGTCACTGAGCTGATTGGTGACAATCCCGATGACATTTAAGTCCAAGTTTAGTGCCTCTCCAGGGTTTGGGGCGATGGGAGATGACGTTTAGAAAACCGACATTAGTGTCGAATCCATAGTTTTCGGTGTCGCTGAGATGAATGGTGACACTCCTGGTGCCGTTTAAGTGCAAGTTCAGCCCCATCGACATGGGGTTGGGTGAGAAGGGGGAATAAAATGTCTAAAATGACCGAGAGTAGTGTCGAATCTATAGTTTTCAGGGTCACTGAGCTGATTAGTGACAATCCTGATGACATTTAAGCCCAAGTTTAGTGCCTCCCCTGGGTTTGGGGGGGAAGGGAGATGACATTTAAATACCGAGATTATTGTCGAATCCATAGTTTTCGGGGTCGCTGAGATGGATGGTGACACTCCTGGTGCCGTTTAAGTCTCAGTTCAGCCCCATCGGCATGGAGGGGGGTGAGAAGGGGTGAAAAAAATGGCTAAAATTACCGAGATAAACCGAGATATCCCAAATACCCGGGCAACGTCGGGCAAACAATTAGTATATCTATAAATAAGTATCCCCATACCCAATTTTAGAGGATTTTTTCTTTATTTTTTTTTTCATTTCAGGTGTATAATTTTTCTTCTAATATAATGCTTGTAACGTTTCTGCTATTTTGAATTAAAGATAAACTCATAGTTTTAGCATTATATAGACAAAGTACATTCGGGACGTAGAGTAGATAATGTCTGACTCACATAAAGAGATGAATTATTACCTTGTTATTTCCTCGCTTAACAGAAGCAACAATACTCTACTAATCAACAAACTAACTGTATGCGAAAGAGAAGCAAAATTTTTATTTGTGATTCTCATTAGTGCACGACTCGACAGTCTGAAAAATACAGAAATAGGCAATAAATAGTTCGCGTCCTTCGTTTTCTTGTTCATTATAACTCAAGCAGTGTCTTCGACTTTACTGTAGAAGTGGTAAAAGGGAGAAAAAGCTCCTCTTGCGTCTTCCAGTCAAAGCGCGAATATAAGGACACATGACATAATCATTCCAATTACCTAAAACAGTACAAAATGTTTAAGTCTTTATATATGTGTGCAGGACAGTTTCATTGGAGTTTTAGGTGTCGCAGATTTTAACAGTTCTTATTTGGCAATTTTTCTAATGGGTCTGGACCAAATAAATCATTTAATGAAAAAGAAAACATCGTACAACGAAATTCGTGACTTGTCGATAAACCTGCTACTTCTGATGAAAAAAATTACTCCTATATAAACTTGTTTTCCATTGACTGAAAATATAAGATTTTCGGTTCCCTTCTTCCCCCTTCCTTTTTCGAAGCATCTTAAGAGAAGATTTCAAGTTTTATTCGAAGGCTTAGAATTATCATAATTATAGAATATTAGTACTATTAAAAATAATATTAGAACTATATAGACATTAGCTGAGGTTGTCCTAAAAGAAAAGTAGCAAAATAAAGGAAATGAAAAAAAAAGTTAAATTATCAGGAAATTTTAAACGAATGAGGAAGGAAATCACGAATTCTAGTAAATAATACTTTAAAATGCACGCATTGGTTTGATAACATTATCTGATGTCAAACTTCTCGCTTCTCATTAGATTACCCACCATTTACAGTTTAGGCAGCATTCAAGCTTTTTACGTGTTAGCATTAAAATGGCGATTTCATTTTAGAAAACTTTGCAAAATATTTTGATTTATTCCTGTTACTTGTTAGTCAAGAATCAGATAGATTTAATTTTAGAAACATTTGAAAGATACTTTGATTTATGCCTGTTACATGTAAGTCAAGAATAAGAAATAATTATTGTTCTTTTCCTATAGAAGTAATACGTTTGAGCTCAACAATGAGTGTTTTTAATCAATTTTTGATTGGAATGCCTTCCTGAGATAATTCTCAAAAGTTTTTCTTTCTTTCCTCTCATGAAATTTTCGAATGAGAGTTAATATTTCTGAAATGAAACTAGTTTTTAAGTAAGCAAGAGTTAATATCCCTCTTTTTTTATTGCCGCATCTAGGAGCCAAAATGTTTATCTCTTAAGCAGCTATAAATCTCGTTTAACATTTGTGGGCATTAGCTGCTTAAGACTGCTCTGTACTAACCCTACTGGATTCGCGCACCTCAATGTTTACCTATGGATAAAATGTATCTACTATTGACAGCTACATAAATGCCGATAATCCAATAAAATGGTATTTTCAGATAGCCTCAACTTTTCTGCACCTTGCAACAGGATTCATTTTAAACATTTCGTGCACCAAAGAATTTTATGAATTTTTAAAACACACCATACCACAATTTTTCCAGAATAATTTAAATTTTAAAATATTATTTCCATTTTTTAAAATGAAAAGTACTCCAAGGTGCAAAATTTCTTTCTTTATAACGGAATATAATTAAAAAAATTCTTTCAATCTAAGTCGACAATCCTTCGACTCATTTCCTCCATAGGTTAACATTGAGGTGTGCGAATCAAGTAGGGTTAGTACACAGCTGCCTTAAGGGGTCATACGACTGTTAAAAGTCGAAAAAGTATAAAAATTGTATCACTTTCGACATTCTATATCTTGAAATGTATAAGATTTAAAATTATAATTTTTTTTTTGTGTTAAGAGAACAATGTTTGATTTATGATTATATACGTGTTTCTTGTTTGATAGTGAAAAGTAATTTGTGTTAGATAGTCATAAATAATAAGCAATTTGCTTTGGACAAAAGTGATATCAAGCTAACACACATAAATACTCCAAAAAAATTGAGTTTAAGACAAAATTTCTGCTTTTAACACATACTGCAGAAACGAAAGTTTAATTTGAACCTAAATTTGTATATATTTAAAGTATATTTCTATTTTTACTATGAAACTGAAAATAGTGCATTTTTTACTTAATAAATTTTGTCTATGCATGATAAATGCATTCTCAAGAGATCTGTAAACAAATTTAGGTTCAGTTTCAAGCAAATGATAATATGTACCATCTCTGAAAATTTCATGCAAAAATATGAAATAATTCTAGAGATAACAAGTGCGTTATGTGAAAAAACCACATTTTGAGAAAAATCACTTTGAAGTATTGCCCTTTATATATGTTTACAGTAAACATCTGACACGTTTTTATTCATAACTCCGTAATTATGGGAATTTTCTCAAGTGGATTGTCTTAAAATACTCAGAAAAGGTTAATCTTCCATAAATTTTTTTTCAAAAAATCGATTTTTTTTTGACGGTTTAACAGTTGTATGACCCCTTAATGAACACCTTGATGTTGATGTAAACCTTAGATCTGATATAATGACCGAATAGTTGAGTGCATTTGGTCTTGACTTAGAAATACTGAAAAGATTAAAGATATTACAAATAACATGATTCAATAGATGATATTATTACAACTTAGATGAATAGGACTTCTTAATGATTACGTTTCATTTTACTTCATGCTTCCAAAATAAACGTCTCGTGCACTTTTTACTGTAAAATCTGCATTATAGCACCCAAATACGCATTATCGTTATAACAAACGTTTACTTACTACAACCAAGGCAGCGCCAAATCCAATACCTCCCAGAATCAATGAGTGTTCTTTGAGGAGTTCTTCCGCTAGATGATAACAATCCTTTTGAAAAATTAAAGAATTCTGTAAGCTTGTCACATTTATCAATATTTAAATGATTCTAATAATGTAAAAAATTATTATAATTTCAAATATTGAATTTTATATTAATGTTTCAAAACAACTTATCGAAGCAGACTAATTTTCTTTTGAATAAAATGTACAGCTAGTGCTTACAGTTAACAACCAATGCGAAAGATGTTTTGGATTTTGAAAACTTACATGTTAAAAAAGGGGCAGAGTACTATTACATTACCCTTATAGTGCACATGAGAAATAAGGTTGTCTAATAGTGCTGTCAATAGAAGTGACTGGGAGATATCACAATAATAAAAGGCCATCAGTTTGAATTCAGCACAGATTACGAAACTTTAAAAAAATCTTGCCTTTAAGGGGACTCACGACCCTTAAGACGAGGAAATAAGGCATATTTTCATACTTTTTAACTCTTTGTAACTATTTCAATTTATTCGCAATTTTTCCAAATTTTATGTATATGATAAATGGATGTATTTAGTTTAATAAACAAATTTTCAACTCTAAAAATAATTTAAAATAATTTTTTCTTAAATGCTTTAGATATACCTTGTTTTCTTTTAAGTATTTTTATTGTATACTGGCTTGCGCGCAGAAATATGAAATTAATTTTACACTTAAATGTATAATTCCTGTTTTATATCTCTATATATAAAAATGAATGAATGTTTGTTTGTTTGTTTGTTTGTTCGTATTTTATGCGCTGCCGTACCGTTCATCCGATTGCGATGAAACTTGGTCAACTTATTGCTTGAACTTGCGCGATGGTTATAGACTATTTTCATTCCGCTACGACGTTCCATTCCCGAATTATGTTAGAAGTATCAAGGGATATTGAAAATCGCCAAAAAAATCAACAAATTTCCCCGGATATATTTGTTCAAAGCCATTGTAACATTTCATTGTTGCCAATTAAATTATAACATTTCCGTAAAAATAAATAGACATGAATTAAAAACGTGATTTATTCATATATTGGCGCATGCAAGAATGAATTTGATATATTATTTTCATGTACGTGGCAAGGCCGGAATGTTTCTTTTTATAAATGAAAATATAAGGATGGAAAGTCATTCATTTTCAATGAATGTGTTATCTATGAATTTCATGAATTGAAACTATCCCAAGCTACCTGTTCAAACTCAAATATACTGCAGGACACGTTGACTTAGATAGAAACACGTGCGCTTAACCTTGACGCGATGATTTATATAACTGAAGTGACATTGAAACATAGAAGATGATTTAGTTTTGAGAAAGAATTACAATCATGAAATACGTGTATATTATAATTAAGAAAGTCTGAAAGTGGCATTGAAACGTAGCAGACGATTGAGTTTTGAGAAAGAATTCCGAGCATGAAATACGTGTATATGCTTTTTCTATAATAATTACCAGATTTGCTGTGTTTTAATATTGAAAGTGATCTCAATCCATTCAAACATTATTGATTATTTTTCTATAATAATAAATCCATTCAAACGTTATTGACTAGCTGTAAATTAATGCTTTAAAATGCCCAAAAAGAGGAGAGCAACTTTAAATCCTGCAGAAGTAAGGGGAAAATGTCAAAGATTGTTGAGAAATGAACAATGTGATGAAAAAAACAGAAGGGCGTGAAGCCAACAGAATTCGAAATGCAGTTCGACGAACACAAGAATCTGAAGAGAAAACATTCCGAAGAGCTCGAAGGTAACAGAATTCGAATTGTAGTGATCCGAAGCAGTGAGACTGATGAAGAAACTTTTAACGCGTCGAACATACGATTGTCTTCGAGCTTCAACATCGAAAGGAGAGGAAAGCGATGAACAACGACAGCACCGACAACAAACTAATGCTATTTGCTACCGCAAAAGAATTTTAGCGAAAACTGTAGAACAGCATAACATTAGGCTAATCATTGAAAAAAATAATAACAGAAACTGAATCCCGAGCGAACCCGGGTAATACATCTAGTTTAAAATAAATAATTCAAAATACAATTGAACATAAAACATTCAACATTAAAATATTTTTTAATTTTTTTTAAAACTGCTCAAAATATACTTAAAATTTCCTTAAATTTTTGCATTAATTTACCCTTGAAAAAATAACAAAATGTGCAGTGATTGCAATAATTCTAGTTCAGACGCAATAAAACAACTTGATTATGCAATGATAAAAATTTCATGGAATTATGTTTCATGGTTTTTGAGATATTAGTTGCGGATTGATGCAAAATTTGCTCAAAATATACTTAAAATTTAATTAATTTTTTGCATTAATTTACCCCTGAAAAAAAATGTGCAGTGATTGCAATAATTCTAGTTCAGACGCAATAAAATAACATGATTATGCAGTGATAAAAATTTCATGGAGTTATGTTTCATAGTTTCTTAGATATCAGTTGCGGAATGATGCAAAATTATATTTTGAGAAAAATGAGTTTAAAATTTTTCTTACCATAAACTTGATCAGTAATTAAATGTTTAGAGTATCAATATCTCCGGAACTAAGCGGAATATTTTCATGCGGTTTGCTTTATTTTGTTCAGAAATGTTCAGGCTTGAATTTTTTTGAAAAAAATATATTTAACATATATATTTTTTTTAAAAATCGAATGTTTTAAAGATGTAAGAGTAGTGAGTCCCCTTAAAAGAGTGTTTATAACTGTCACAGAGAATAAAACAAAATGCATTACCCACTCGCAAAACCTTCCTTTTGATGCGGAAATATTATCATGAAAAACAATGCGGTGTGCTTGATACAATCTCTTATTCTCATCGGAAATTCCCCTACCTCAGCATCTGCGTAACAATACAAGCGTTTTACTCACAAACAAGTATATAGCGCACTTGTAAGATATACCAGTGGAAAGACTAACATGAAGGCTGACTTCAAGATATTTTACAATGCTAATGTGTTATTTTCAGATTCATCACAAAATGAAAGGAATTGCAAACCCTATAAACATTAGCTAATGTCAGACGAGTGTATCATTTACAATAAAACCAGCAAGTTTATAGGGAGCAATAGAAAAGTTAGAAACTAAGAGACGAAGGAAAAGGAAAGATTTTGATTGCTGGGCGGGTGTGTAATTTTTAAGGATATTGGTTATCGAATATCAGTGTGTATAAAATATATGAATGCTTGAAAGTTTATTAAATTTTAATAGCAACAAAAAAGCATTTAAATTAAAATCTATATACATACTCGCAACTAGCCCTTTTCCTTAAGCAATGTGACAAACGACATTCTTGTATTAAATGCGAATATAAGGGGTTTCCCAAATGATTTTTATATTTCACAGTAGCCGTAATAGTAGGAAAAATCAGACTCCATTGATCGACCAAAATCTGATACTTTTGAACAGATTAAAGCTAATAACGAGAACTCGGTCTTAATTCTCAAATTTTTTATCCGTTTAGAAAACCAACATAACTAGTCCGGATATCTTTAGGACTACGGCTGAATGGCAAGGCCGCTGGTACCAGAGTCTGTTGGTTCGAGCTTCCCACTCTTGGCATGGACTTTTGAGGCCGTTCGGAATCGACTCTAAGCAGTAGGTCCCGGTTTAATTGGCCCTCGTGTAGCAAAACTTAACCGTAGCTATCCAAATGAAACCAAACCAAACCAGACGTCGGACCTCCTGCAGATCTGTTGATTTACGGTCGGATGCGCCACCAAATCAAGAAATGATCGTTTCAAACGAACACCATAATTTTCCCCGCCTGTGAGATAATTGGAGGAGGGGGGGATTCTTTCCTCACAAGTAGCAGCATGGTACCGGATGCTCGAGGGACACATTTATTTTGCATCCCACCCGAATTATAGGTCCTTAATATTCAGTTCTATGATTCGTCGCCACAAATGGTGTGCTTCAAGTACATCAACTCAAACTTACACTTCAAAATTCTAATGTAATCCCTTACCAATGCAGGTATGTCCAACATGCTGATTTATTTACACTTATACATTCTAATTATACATAGACATCAGTTATTAGGCAAGGCATCCTTTCATTCTGCAATTTATTATTGTGCACCTCTACCTTGAAACATAACAATCGCACAAAAACACGAACTGCCTGCTACAACAATGTTCGTCAGAGCGAATCTGCAGACTTGTACGTGGGAAAGACATCGAAAGACATAGAAAAATCGTACGTGCGAAAGCATCAAACGTGCATTTTCCCCCACGAAATTACGCGGATCTCACCAAGCTTGTCTTCTAGGACAATGGCTATCCAAACTTTTTCATGAACTTTTGAAAAATACGCAATACATAGATACGTTTAGAGGGTAATAATAAATTAAAATGAAAACATAAACATGCATTACAAGTACATGGAGGACAAAGCATTGCAGAATAATGTCACAATCGCCGGAAGCCGAGACAAATTCCTTAACAAAATTAATGAAATGTCGATAAAAATCACGTTTCATTTAGAAGGTGCGCACATAAAGTAACCGGACAATTCTTTATAAATAAGAAAAATATTACTCACTTTCAAATAAATTTATCTCCTTCAAAATAATCGCAAAATGAGTCTATACAAATTTTCCAACGTTTCTTCAAGTCATCGAAACACTGTTTATAGGCGTTGGAACTAACCGTTCGCAAAATACGCGTAACATTTGATTTGATATCCAAGACGTTTTCAAATCTCTGTCTTTTCATAGCCATCTTAAGCTTCGAAAAAAGGGAAAAATAAGCTGGCGATAAGAAGTCGGGAGAATATGGTGGGTGATTTATCACTGTAATTGAATGTTTAGCAAGATATTGTTGTACAGAAATTTCTGTATGGTGCCTAGCATTATCGTGTAAAAGAAACCATTGCCCAGAATCAAACAGTTCCTTCCTAACTCGCCTTATCCTGTATCAAAATCAAAAAAGTACCTCCTTGTAAAAAAATAATGGTTATTTGTTTGATTTACAGGAACAAATTCGTGGTGAATAAGTCCTTTGTAAACAAAAAATGCAATCAGTAAACCTTAGTTTTTGATTTTGACATCCGTTCTTTTTTTTGTATGGTGCAAGTCCTTTCCACTGTGCACTTTGTCTTTTTGTTTCTAGGTCGTATTGTAGACACCAGGTCTCATCTCCTGCTATAATACACTTTAAGAAATTGTTGTCCTGCTGCAAGGTAGTCAGCAAACTCACAGCAAGCTTTTCTGCCTTCTTTTGGATGTTCTGTCAAAATCGAAGGCACAAATCTAGTACAAACTTTTCTCACTATCAGATTTTTAATTAAATTTAATCTACAGCTTTCTTTGCTTATCCTAAGCATGTCTGAAAGTTGCTGAGTTGTTACACATGTATCAGCTTTTGCCAAAGAACGAATTTTCTCCACATTTTCCTCAGTTTTTTAAGTTGAAGGGCGCCTTGTCTTTGGTTCATCTTCAATACTTTCTCGCCCACATTTAAAGCGGTTGTACCACTCATACACTTGTGTTCTTGATAATGATGCTTCACTATAAACTGTTTGAATCATCTCTAAAGTTTTGGTAGCAGATTTATCTAATTTACAACAAAATTTAATGTTACAACGTTGTTCAATTCCGAAGTAATTTTTTTCCGAAGTAATTTTTTAATGCCTTCTCAGTAAATGAAAATTACGACGGCTTTTTTGATATGCAAACAACTAAATAACTAGTTTAAACTGTTTTTAACAAGAGTGGAGATGGTACTCTTTCTAGCCAGGCGATTCTCTTTTATTTTATCGTTTGATCTTTTTATTTTTCCGGTTACTTTATGGGCGCACCTTGTATTTTGCAAAAATTCAAATTTTTTTGGGGGAAATCAGGGGACTAACATAACCCCCCTGATTGGATAAATAACATTAAGGGAAAAGAAAACACGTGAAACAAGTACATGAACAACAAAGCACTGCTGAATAGAGTAATGGTCGCAGTGAGCAGAGACGAATTCCTTTGCAAAACTGCTAAATGTCGATGAAAATGTTTTCGTTTATTTTTCGAAAATGGTATACACGTTTGCTTGTTGTAGAACAAAAACAAATTTGATTCGGCAAAATCATATAAAAAAGTGGGAAAATAAGTACATGCATCGTTAAGCACTACATATCGAAATAACAGATGCGGGACACATTCCTTTGCAAAATGAAAGAATATGGATGAAAAAATTACTGTTAATTTTTCAAAAATGCTCATAATGTGATGTACGTATATTTATTACCGAACAGAACTCATTTTACAGGATAAAATATGTATAAATAATTACCAAAGCCTGAAACGTAAGAATATACATAACGACAAAGAAGTATAAAAAATTGTAGCTTAAACTCAGGAGAAAATTCCTTTGCAAAACCACTTAATGTAGGTAAAAATGTTTCTTTTTTGGAAATGCCAAAATGCAGTTATGTGTGCATTTAAGCAACGAAATATTCCCCATTTATTAGGTAAAAAATCTGTACACACAAATCAAGATGTTCCACTGTAAGGTGTGCCGCACAGTGTGAGAGCGCGTGTCTGAAACACTTATGTCCGACACAAGCTGCGTTGATTACTGTCAGAGAGCGCACATTGAAATCATAAGTTTCGGGAACTTGACCCTCCATACTTTCGAAGTAACGCGGCACACGATAAATATGCACTCCTCACTTCTGTGACACCAAAGAGACAGCGACAAAACGAGCTATCAATTCGCATGTCTGATTGGTGTAAGCACTCGGCGCAGAAATAACTGGATTTTCAACGCTGTTTGTGTCAGACATGCGTTTTTCAGACACACACTTTCTCAGGGTGTGGAAGGCCTTAGGGCCTGTTCACATAGGAGTCCATTGCGTTGCGTTAAGGAAAATATGACGTTGAGAAAAAAATAAACCATTCATAGGCGTCCAAACGATTAGCAATGAAATTTTTAACGCCTATGATTGATTTATTTTCGTCTCAACGTCATCTTTCACTTAACGCTACGCAACGGACTCCTATGTGAACAGGCCCTTAAAGTAATAAATGATTAAATATCAAGTACTGCTAGTCAGCTGGATTTCCTAGTAAAGAGATTTTTGCGAGAGGGAAGGAAACATATTGCAAATAGATAATGCGTGATGAGCGAGAAAATTTGCCAAATTGGCGATTCAAGTTTGCGCTAATATTAAGTATGACTTGTAATGGTCTACAATCATATACAAGCAGAATTTCCTGGGGAAATTAGTGCCCTAAAATATACAGGCTTACAAAACATACTACGTAGTCAAGACGTAATTCTGCAGAATTCTCACGTTCAGAATATATACTCTTGACAATGTTACATCACACAAGATGGACTTATAACTACCGATGGCATTCAAGAAGAAATTTACGTAAACAAGAATGATAACTTAAGCTACATCAAAAACAGCGTTAACCCTTCATCGGGCGCGTCCGTGTTACAAAGTGCAACATTTTCGTAAATTTGAATGGTTTTACATGTAAGGTATGTTTTTACATGTAAGGTTTGAATGTTCTGATCAGTTTTTTTTATAGCTACACCCTTTCTAATGCAGGTCTGATTTTCTGACCATCGTATTCCTTTCAATTCATTGTTAGTCGTGATTTAACCATGGTAAACAAGCGATTAAACTAGATTACATTACGACAAATGCAGGAGTTGATGTAGTCAACTCCTGCATCGAATGTGCAGCTATGTGTCGATCGTCGATTCGAATGTGCCGATCGATGATTGGAATGTGTCGATCGAATGTGCAGCTATTACAAGATATCCCTTATATCCCGAAGATGGACAATCTCATTGTTTCTGTTTTTGGACATAATAGGAATCCATTCGCAAGTTGTCCTTAGATCCAATAAACCGGACAGTCTTGAAAAAAGGCGATTGTATCTGCATTCTTTGGTCTTTAATTATAAATATATCTCAATATTATATACATTTTATATCTTGTCATACAAAACAGAAATATTATTTTCAATTTGAAAAAAAAAGTTCATTACAAAAGGAATAATCAAGGTTGAAGTGACGTTGCACTTTGTGCCACGCGGTACTGTCGGTGTTCCAAAAATTGCACGCCCACTGAAGGGTTAATAACCAAGTCATCTGTGACTCAAATACACCAAAATTTACGAACTTCAGCTTCTTAATGAAATAGGTTTGAAAAACTAAGCCTTTTCGTTTCAGCAGTAAGTAATGCTGATAAACAACTTAAACGCAAGGTGAGGATTTAATATAGCAACAGAAAAAATCTATGGTTATGGAAGAAAGTATGGAGTGAGTACGTTTTGAGTTTGCCTATATATTCCACAGGGTCTAAAAAGCACCAACGCAAACTTTTATGAATAATGGTTAAAATGTTTAGAGAGATATTTAGTACATAATTTTAATTTCACTTAAGGAGATGGTTAAATTTTGCTAACTGGTGATGAACTAATTAAAATATATCCTTCATATAATTATGTATTAATGAATTTTACGTTGAAATTTTCAGAGGAATCTACTATCTATTGCCAAAAATAAAAGCTTAATATATGAAATTACTATTACATGAAGGAATACCATTCGTAAATTACTCTATTAGTTAACTGCACTGATTGCAAGACAAACGGATATTCACCTAAAAAAGATAACATAATTATTTAGCGCATATTATGCATATAGAGTTTTTTTGTTTGTATTTCAACAAATACCCTGTTGCGTAGGCTAAACGTATTTTAAATGTAGTTACCCTATTATTCACAAGTTTCTCCGGGTCCGAATTGCATGCTTTAATGGACTCCTCGTCTTTTCTTTTCTTGCAGCATGAATCAGGAACTTTCTTCTCACCACCTTGGAATAATTCGTTCCTCTTTGACCAGATAGCATAGCTCTTATCACTGCCCACTTGAATACCGCAGCACTTCATCTGCAAAACATAGTTTTTTTTTCTACAGGATTATAATCGGCAACCAGGGTGTCGATAACCATGGTGTCCGAAAGAAACTTTTCAATTTAGAGGTTGGATATTGATGTTCCCACATATCATCCGGAGCTGTTTAGTCTAGTTTTCGGAACTCGCATAGTTTGTCGAAATTTGTGTATTGGGAAATTGGATAATGAAAGTGCCAGATAATTAATGATTTGTCAAAGATTCTGTATTGGAAAAGTGGATAATGCAAGTGCTAGATAATTAATGATTTTTCTTATCAGATATTCAATGGAAGGGAAATTTTTTAATCTTTTCTGATGTGAAAGATGTCATAGGGTTTTGATTGGGTCGTGATTTAGTATAGTAGTAGGCAATGACACCCTTATTCTGAATTCTAAATAATACAGTGATTTATTAACATAAACACATATATGATTACACATTAAATTATATTACTGATAATTATTAACATAAAGAAAAAACACTCAGTATCTGAATTGATTATTCAGTTATATTATTTCATTCATTTAATTTGAATTCACTCTCAGTACGCAATTTATTTCCTAATTTTAGCCTATATTATATGACTAGGGGATTTATTGACTCTTTGGCAATTGGTAGTTAAAGACTACCTCCATTTTTGTAGACTGCATAGAGAACACACGCCGGCATGTCATCGTGCATCGATTGGGGTATCTTTATCGGATTCAATTCTCTCCGGTGACGCATTCATCAAATTTCGCTGGACGGCTCAGGACGATGTCTGACGATTAGCGGGCTGAAGACAGGACAGGTTTTCCTCCGGTCAACTATCATCGCTGGCTTGCAGGGGTCAGAAATCTTTTTGGCTCGGGCACTCATCTATTTCCTCTCATCGTTGGCTTGCAGGATTATAGCGATGCGCTGAGTCTGGGCGCAATCTAACGGAAACCCTCAAATTATCTCTTACGTTTTCTGCTTATCTCATAGCAGTGTGCTGAGTCTGAGCGCCAAATCAAATCATTGATTGATTAATACTCTCACTCTCTCTATTTTTTATATTCTTCTCAACGCTCCTCCCTTTCATTTCATTCGTCAATCATGTTCTATCATTTCTCTCATTTCAATTTCCATTTGCTAATTCCAACCCCCTAAATCTTCTTTCTTGACCGTTCCTAGTGAGGGGCGTTTCTCATTAAAATAATTCAGCCTTCGACTCTCCCCTGCACTTCTAGGAATCTTGTTTTCCCAGAACATCTCAAATGTGTGGGGTCGTTTCCTCTTTGCCAACAATCACCTTTTTATTTCATTGTCCAATTTTAGTAGATCCTCGTTGTTCCGTCTTTTAACTGCTCTTTTCCTTCTTATCCTTCCTTGCTTATTCTTCTTCCGGTTTCTTGTATCGGCTGGTGCCATTTCATTCTTTCATTTTACATCCCGTTTGTTCGCCTTAATTGGTTTCTCTGCTCTTTTCGAACTTTTAATATGTCCACGACAACAGATTCCTTTTCATCAAGGGTAAATATCAACAGCTTTTTTACCAGCAAAGGAAATTGAATAACTGCATGTTTAGTGGAAGTTTCGAAATTAAGTCTACAACTTTATTTCAGGTTCAAGGTAATAGATGGCGATGTAGTCTTTTAACACTTTATTCTCTAATCATTTTTCCATTTTGGACAAACATTCTGATATTCCGTCTAGAGCTGTTTTTAACACAGATTAAGCAACGAAATATTCCCCATTCAACAGGATAAAAAATCTGTAAACACAAATCAAGATCTTCCACATATAAAACTGGAAAGTTATAAAACGGGAAAAGTTTTCATAAATCTGCATATTCCTTTAAGGAGAGAACTATTTTCATTCTAAAATCCGTTCAAAATTTTGAGTAGGATTAAATAACAGTTTGACTTGAGCAAAAAAAGAACCTTCAATACAAATTTTACCCCTAAATGACTTCGAATCAATCGATGGAATACAAAAACAGGGAAGTTTCTGAACTAATAAAAAAATGCAATTTTTTTAAAATTATTCATTTTTCGATCGTCTCACAAAACAACTTTAGATGAAATGTGGGATTGCTAACTAAAATGTAGTGTACCGTCCGAAATTAGACTGCAGAATGACAGAATGTGAACATTGCAAATACAAGTAATTCGCGATTTTTCTCTTCCATTTTATGGCGAACTGCTAAAATATCTGACCACTTCTGAGGAGAAAGACACTCCTTTATCACGGGTGATTATCTTAGGAGCATTTATCCCCAAAGAACGAAGGTAAACTACCATATGTTTATTGCAGTTTCAAAAATGAGTTATCTGACTTTGATGACTTCTCCGACGATTGATTTTAAAAATAATACATTGTGCTGAAGACTTCAAACATAAGTAGGTGTTTTAAAATATTTCCAATACTACGTGACCCGTGCGAAAATTTCGCATGCGAATAAAATATGATTAATTTTACAGCCAGATTGGTGGTATTTGGTTGGATAAAATTAGAACCGGTTCATTTGTAGCCATTGATTAGTTGCCAAATAACAATGGTGCGTAAGGGTAATACAAATGTGAACACAATACTGAATGTGAAGTATAACACAAAATAACGGAACATGACATATGTATACGTCAGAACACATTTATAGACAATATTAAAAGTTAAGTATGACATAAACTCGCGGGAAATGTGATAGTTGCGTTACAAAACCACTTTTTACACAATATTTGACCGTTCTGTACCGACGCATCTAGAGAAAGAACTGTAAGGCCAAAAGTCAATTTTTAACTTCGATTTTCAAACATACAATACAATGTGTAATTCTAAATTAATAATTCGTCCGAAGTGGTGAACTTGAACTTTACGAGACTTGATCTCGTAAAATGTAGTACCTCATGTATTGATTTCGGTTAACATTTAGCTTACAGGGCCCATTTTCCAAATCCCACCATTTTAAGGTTGGGAAATCGTGAAAATCGGAATAAAATCATCGCGGGAAAATAGATTGCAGGGTTGGATTTGAGTGACAGCTATTCTCCGCCCCAGCCTCAACGACTATGAAACCGTCATACTGACGTAATCTGACCGTGGGAGAAGCGTGGTAACTTAAAAACTGAACGTAAAGGGTTGAAATCTTCAGAGACAATGGGATGATTGATTGGGAAAGACATCCCGCTTGACGGGCACGCATTTTGGAAAGTAATGGAAATAATTATTAGAAAATGGAGCTGAGTAATAAATTAGAAGTTAATAAATACACTGAATTGCAACTGAATTAGTGATAGCAAAGCCTATGCAAATTGTGTAGCGCTGCGAATCATGTATGTGCAAGTGAGGGCACTGTGGTAACTGCATATATAGCGCGTACTGTGGTTGTTCTGAATTAGTTGTTGGAATTGCCAGTATGGGTAAACTTCCTGATTTAGACGCCTTCGATCGCGGACAAATCGTAGGTGCGCGACGCATGGGCCATTCAATTTCCGAAATCGTCAGACAGCTAGGATTTTCAAGGTCGACAGTGTCAAGAGTATACCAAGAATACATGAATAGTGGGAAAAAACTAGCGATCGGGCAAACTGCAAAGGACAATTAGCCTTGACAGTGCGTGGTGAGAGACGGCTCAGGCGTATTGTACGTAGCCAGCGAAGCCAAACATTAGCTCAAATTACCACCCAGTTTAATGACGGTGCAGTCGTACAGTCAGTAAAGGGACTGTGCAACTCTCGATTCACCGTATGGGTTTCGGGAGCCGTCGACCTACGAGAGTACCATTGCTCTATATTCGCCATCGGGCTGCACGTCTTGCCTGGGCAAGAGAGCACAGAGACGGGAATGTAGAGGACTGGAAACGAGTAGCTTGGAGTGATGAGTCTCGATTCCGACTACTTAACGCCGACGGGAGGCTGAGAATATGGCGTCAGTCTCATGAAGCCATGGATCCTGCATGCCTGGATGGAACTGTACAATTGCATGGTGGCTCAATAATGGTCTGGGTTGTTTTTTAGTGGAACAGTTTGGGATCATTGGTGCGTGTACCAACCTCCCACAATGCAATTCGGTACGTAGAGTTGCTGGGTGATCACCTCCATCCGTTTATGCTGTTCTGTTATCCGCACGGTAATGGAGTTTTCCAGCAAGACAACTGTACCTCTCACAAGTCTCGGTTGGCTACTGGCTGGTTGGATGAGCATTCCTCTGACTTCTCTGTCATGAATTGGCCACCTAGAAGACCAGACTTAAATCCTATTGAGCTTCTTTGGGATGTGTTGGAACAAGGCGTGAAAGGTCATCACACAGCACCAAAGAACCTTACTGAATTATGGACAGCTTTAGCCAATATTTGGCAAGCCATTCTCGTGGAACGTTTCCAGAAACTTGTTGAATCTATGCCTCGTCGTGTGGCAGCCGTTATCAAGGCCAGAGGAGGCCCAACTCGTTACTAGGTAGGTATCCCTAATTCAGTGGCACTTCAGTGTATGTTTAGGAAAATCAACTAGACTGGTTTCTGGCTAATCGTGTCAATACCCTCACTGCTGATAGAAGAAGATGGAGATTTCGGGAGCCTACTGCAGTTGTAAATCTAAAAGGAGTTCAGACTACATGGTTTAAATTATGGGCGTGAAGACCAAATCCGACATATATATATATATATATATATATATATATATATATATATATTCATTCTTGGACCCGTATTCTTGGGATACATGCTATCCCACCCCGTAAGGAAAAGGTTAAGTATGAATGGAGAAAAAGGGATGGTCACAAGAAAAATCCCCATGTAGAAATAATATATATGATGAGTAATTTCCTTCCAAAATAATATTCAATGTTTGACAATTTCTATTTAACGTAGAATTACGTTCCTTCATAACGGTCCGTGGTAAAGTAAAATTTCAGACGTTAAAAGCGTTGTCGCGAGGTATATATCAAGAGTGGCAGAATATTATTTCTATGGACCTCCTCTGACACATGTAAGTTATTTTTCTTACCATCGACCTATTCTGCATAGGTTTATCACCCATCCTTCTGTTTGCATGTAGGAATTTTATTGTAAAAAAAGAGTCAAGCAATGGTAAGTAATTCTACGTTAATAACCCGGGGTAGTTGCCTTAAAGGAGACTACCTGAAATTGATTTTTACTGATTTTTAAATAATTTCATATCAATTATGTTGATTAACCTTTAGCTTATTTACCTCATTTCTCCGAATCCCTCTTTAAAACGGGAAATTTCATACCCCCTTTGTAAAAACAGCCATTAAGGGAGTTTATATATATATATATATATATATATATATATATATATATATATATATATATATATATATATATATACATACATACATACATACATACATACATACAGACATACATACATATATATATATATATATATATATATATATATATATATATATATATATATATATATATATATATATATATATGCACTCATGGACAAAAAAATTAGCGCACCAAGAAATAATTGCGGGATCGTAACGAAACTTGCAATGAAGGTACATGTCGGAGAGATATGCAAATGATTAGAAATGCAGCGTGATTGCGCATTACGTATAGCTGGTAGAGGGCGTTGAACATCGTACTCTGTGGAGTATAAAACATGTAACCAAAGCTTGTTTGAGTGTGCTGAATCATTTACAAAGGAAGAGCTGAGATAGACATGCCATTTCGCCGTGTTCGAAGACAATATAAGCAGTTGTCGCAGTTTGAGAGGGGGAGAATCGTCGGGATGATGGAAGCTGGGTGGTCAGCTAGGTGAGTAGCTCGTCAATTAGGCCGCTCTGATTGTGTTGTGAGGGGGTGTTGGGGCCAGTGGACCCGAGAGATGTCATGTACACGAAGACCAGGCTCAGGACGCCCTCGACAGACCAGTCGTCGAGAAGACCGCCACATCGTAAGAAATGCACGCGTACAGCCAACTGCTTCATCGGCCGCCATCCAGGCACAGGTAGCACCTTCACTAGGGGCCTCTGTGTCTTCTCGAACCATACGAAGGCGCCTGGCTGAAGGACAGTTGGTATCGCGGCTCCCATTACGTGTGCTGCCCTTGACGCCCACCCATCGACAGCTCCGTTTGGAGTTTTGCCGCGCACGAGGAAACTGGACTGCAGCGGAATGGAACCAGGTCGTCTTTAGCGACGAATCCAGATTCAATCTCGGCAGTGATGACAATCGTGTTCGTGTGTGGAGAGCCCGTGGTGAACGCTTCAATCCTGCCTTTGCTGTACAGCGACACATCGCTCCCACAGCTGGTGTGATGGTATGGGGTGCCATTGCCTACAATACACGGTCACCCCTAGTATTGCTCCGTGGCACCATGACAGCCCAGCGGTATGTTCATGAAATCCTGCAACCACATATGTTGCCACTCATGCAACGGCTCCCAGGAGCCATTTTTCAACAAGACAATGCTCGGCCTCATACAACAAGGGTGTCACAAGACTGTTTCTGCACCGTTACTACCCTTCCTTGGTCTGCCCGATCCCCAGATTTGTTTCCAATCGAGCATATCTGGGATCATTTGGGACGACGAGTTGGGCATCCCACGAGTTTGAACGAACTAGAGGCAAGGTTACAGCAAATATGGAACGAAATGTCTCAAGACATCATACAGAACTTGTATGACTCAATGACCGATCGTATCGCATCGTGCATTCGCGCTAGAGGTGGTCCAACGGAGTATTAACTCCTCCGTTCTTTTGCCTTTTTCTCTGAAATAAGTTATCCTTTTTCTTTGATTTTCTTATCATTTACTTATATCAAAGTAGTCATTACGTATGTAAAATTTCGTTTCATTTTGACGACTCCTTCTTGGTGCGCTAATTTTTTTGTCCATGAGTGTATATACATACATACATACATACATACATACATACATACATACATACATACATACATACATATATATATTATATATATATATATATATATAAAAGAGCTCGTCTGTTTGTTTGTCCGCTATACAATCATAGACTGTTTCACCCACCGGGACCAAATTCGGCACAGTTAATGTTTAGGACCCGAGAAACTTAAATCAGGAAAAACGAAATTTGGGGCTCAATTAGTTTTTTAAAAATTAATTTTTTAATGATTTTTGTGCCTCTAAGAGGTACGCGACCACCTGTGGAGCCCCTTCACCACAGCCAGCTGCGTTAAGAGAGATGGTTTGGGGGGTGACGGGAGGGGTCAAATTCCAATGCGCGAGAGGAAGAGGGTTGGAATGACCTTTGGCCCTGGCTCCCGAAATAAGCACAACTTGCCAGATGAACATGAAGAGCGGGGTTGCAGCCAAGTATCTTTTTGATGGAATGCATGAAAAATTTTATATCTATTTATCTACCCGGGCAATTCCGTTCAATAATGCTATTATATATATATATATATATATATATATAATCATTCTTCAGCCCATATTATTGAGATACATGCTATCCCACCCCGTAAGGAAAAGGTTAACCAACGGTTGTGTTCCCTCTGCTATATTGGAATTACCCTTTTTTTTCAGGTTTTAGCAGTTACGTCGCAGATCTCTGAAATGAAAGAAGTGTTTAGAAAATTTATATTGCAAAGTTGAAAGTTGATTTCATACCTTTAAGATTTATTTACTTTATAATTTAATAATCATTGTGTATTTTTAATTTTATTGAATTAGTATTTCTTTTTGGTTTTTTTGCACTTAATAAATTACTCGACTTGGATCCTTTGCTACATTTGTTTATTGTGTTTGAAGTGATTAGGAGGAATTATGTATACCCAATGATTCTCTAATGCTCTTTTTAAAATGCCCAATGATGTTTTGGAAAGTATGGTACCACAACAAATACCTGAGGACTGGTCAATTTGATTTAATAATACTTTTCAGGAGATAAATATAATGTGTTTTGATTTGATGGGGATATAGTGATGTTAAAAAAATGTAATAGAATATGAATATGTCCGACAATTAGATTTAATAATATTTTTTTTATATTTGATTTTATTTTGCTTTTGAATTCCCGTGACGCCAAGTTTGGCACATTGCGTGACACGTCTCAACTTTAATTGTGACAAGAACTTTACAGCAGTGCATCTGAGGACTGTGGACTTTCATGTGTAAGCCAGAACTCAAGCATATTCTAGGTGACAGAGACTCAGTGCCTTAGGCACAAAACGTGTATTCATTTCTTGAGCTTTGATGTTACTAATTAAGGTGTTTCAGAAAAAACCTTTGGAGATCTCAGTTTCTTCAAATCATCTTAAATGACTTAGTGTTTCATTTTATAATTTCCTATTGAGTTTATATATTGTGTTATGATTAAATTTTATTTTATTTTCTATAATAATATTTTGAAATAATGTTATTTTTATAATTAATATTTTGATTTGATATCCAATGGTGTCATTGTTATAATGAGTCAATTTATTATGCAAATTTCTGTCTCAAATGGAGACTTTTTTGTAACATGTAATCATCTCAGCTCCACAAGGTTAGGTACGCCAAATAACAATTGGGAATTTTTATTTAGTTGTAGTTTTCAAGTTAAGTGACTCAAGTGGTACTTAGGAATTAATTAATGGGTTCTCTGCCGATATTTTTGTTGTTTGGGGAGATGTCCCTATTCAGCATTCTTTTCAAATTGTTAGTCAGTTAGATTTTTGAATTTAAATTTAGTTTTTCTCTTCTGGAGACTTTCCACATGTGAATTAGCTACTCCTTGTGTGCACGCCTTCAGAGGGACGGGAGGAGGGAAGTTGTAAGGAACTATCATGGAGGATTAACCGTAAGGAACTTTAAAAGGGGATTTTGCTAGAAAAAAGGGGAATTATCAATTAAATTCTACTAGTTTACGAAGTATCGGAAAAGAAGCATTGCGGGGAAAATAGATAAAAGGGTTGGAGTTGATTGACAGTTTCACCTTGCCCAAGCGTCACTTTCGGCGCATACATAATAGCTCTTGTGGGCATGCGTAGTATTTCTAGAAGCTAGACACAAAGGGTTGAAATCTTCAGAGACAATGGGATGATCGACTAGTATGGACGTGCCGCTTGGTAGGCATGCGTTTTGAATAGGGATAGGACAAAATTCATTTTAATATGGAGCTGAGCACCTGAATTTGGTTTAAAAATATATTTCGGAGATGATTTGGTTTGATGTTTGTTTCACTCGCCACACCTGACTGCTGGTAGAAGAAGATGGAGGATTTTCGGTAGTCTACTGCTGTTTTATGAAATACTTAATCAACTACTTCGGACTACAATGGATGAAAATATGGGCGTGAAGAACAAGTCCGACGTATACATACACACACACACGCATATATATATATATATATATATATATATATATATATATATTTATTCATTAATTATATATTTATTTATTTATTTATATACGAGGGAGAGTCCGAAAATAAGTTTCCCCTGGCAACTGTGGACAGAGGTGTGCATGAAAGACAAAAAATATAATGAGGCATTAAAGATAAGACATAACTTTATTTTTCCACATAAGTACCAAGTACGTTGAGACATTTGTCATACCGCTTTAGAAGCTGCAAAAAGTCCTCCTGGAGAAAATCAGGGTTCTACATACGGAAGAAGCGTTTAACGGGTTGTTTGACTTCAGCATTGCTTCCAAAGCACCTTCCGCCGAGATTCTTCTTTAAAGCAGTTTTGTTGCTGGAATTTATGTAGGTTGGAACCATAAATGCTACGCGGTACTGTCACACCCTGTCGAAATTGAAGGAGGCTATTCGGAAAAAGTGGCTTGGCCTTCTCACATCTGGCGTTCTGTTGTTGGATGACAATGTGAGACCCCACTCGGTGACAGCACTGCAAAACCATATTGCAACTCTTGGTTGGGACCGCCTTGACCATTCGCCGTATAGTCCTGATCTCGCAACCAGTGACTTCCATCTGTTTCCGGCTTTGAAGAAGAATCTCGGCGGAAGGAGCTTTGGAAGCAATGCTGAAGTCACACAAGCCGTTAAACGCTTCTTCCGTATGTAGAGCCCTGATTTTTTCCTGGAGGGCTTTTTTGAAGCTTCTAAAGCGGTATGACAAATGTCTCAACGTACTTGGTACTTATGTGGAAAAATAAAGTTACGTCTTATCTTTAATGTCTCATGATATTTTTTGTCTTTCATACACACCTCTGTCCACAGTCGCCAGGGGAAACTTATTTTCGGACTCTCCCTCGTATATATGACGGAAACTCCCTCGGAAGACGTGAAACCCCCTTCGCGCGATGTTCTAGTACTCTATAAAGCACCAGTACGCCAGATACACAACATAGTGAACACAACAGATTACATTTTGTATTCCTCACAGTTTGCCTCAAGCAAAATGGCTGACCTCCATAATTTTCTCCCATCCAAGTTATAAAGATTGTAAATGAAAATAAAGCTGAGCTCATGATCATGAAACTGGAGCTATTTAGAATTATTTTCAATCGAAGTATTAAGAGTATTTACAGATTTGCGTACGGCTGGGAAAAACATGTAAATGAGAAGCGTACTTTCTGCAGTATATCTATATATGACGAAGTATCAAAATATAATAGAAAAATACTCACCTGTGCTTGTAAAGTGTCCCATGCTTTTGTTACTCCCCTGTTTGTGCCGTACAGACGTATGCTCTTTTTCATTTGTTCAGGCATTTTCTCTTTTATCTGTAACGGGAATCTGATCTGTGTACTAAGTTTCTGTGTACTGTTCTACCCTAGTTTTCTTTCTTTCTTTTTTCTTTTTTTTTAAACACTGTAATCCATGGTGATGTATCATGCATACAGGACTGTGCCCTTGCTCACCTGCTTTCTTTTAAGAAATTCCTACCACTTAAAAAAAACAGCACCATTTGCTGATGCAATTTAAATGCTTAACTTCAGAGCAAATTTGTGATTTGTTGCTAAACATAATCATTGTTGTAATGATTTTCGATAGTATCATCAACATAAAAGTTTTTTTTTCACAACAAAACAGTGAAAAGGTATTCAAGTGCTCCTGACCCAAGGTAGACGAATGGGTAGATAAGAGCCTAAGAACTATGTGGTTAGTGGTTGTCCGATCCCTGTGCAAGAGATTAATTCTACTACCCCCACCAATTTTCTGCAACCAACTAAACTAATAGGCAAGGGTCAGGTGATAACTGCTATCAACAATTCTCTAATAATATACCTAATTTCTGTTATTCGATGGTCCCATTATTTATAGATAAAGTGAACTATATAATGAAATTGTTTTTAAATGTATAATCTTTACCATGCAGTCTCGCATAAAAACTGCGGATAATAAGCAGCGTCCTTCAACACGCACCGAGAAATTCGAAAGTTTTTTTAACTTATTCGTGTATTAAAAAATAGTTAAAAATATACAAATATAACTATAGGTTCAGCAAATATATCAACAACTAAACGTGCTTTAAATTTTGAATTTAAGATTTTTTTAACATAATTTAAAATTAATTAATTAATTTTAAGTGGAAAGTGTAAACATACATTTTAAGAAAAAAAATCAATGCAAAATATGTTTGAAAGCATGCAAATACTAGTAAAACGTTATGTATACACAAAAGTGGAAAAAAAATTCAAGGACTGACATTTGTTCAACAGGTATAGAAAAAAAATTAAATTATCGACTATTAAAACTTTAAAAACAAAATTACGTATGGTTAAGTTACTTTTCATATTATTCACAGCACTAAGGTTCTATTGTTACCATTTTGACAGATCTGCGTTACTGCCGTTTTCAAGTTCGATAAAATTTCCAATGCAGAAAGCAATAAAGCTATGCCATGGCGACGTTTTAATAGAGGGGAAAAAATCAAGTAATATAGCATGCCTTGGCAACTCTTAATAGAGGAAAAAATCACAATAACTTTAATAAATAATACCTCTGCGCATATTTAAAACCTCGAAACAAGTTTTTTTTTCTTCTCACAAAGAAAGAGACAATTATATGAATAAGGATTTTTATGTAAAGACAACATATTTCAGGGAAAATAATCATCACGAAATGAGTGTAAATAAAACCATGTGTACTGGATTCCCTGAAAAATCTATATATATAAAAGACAAATACCACTCATTTACTGACTAACTGATCACCGTATCTCTGGAACCCTAAATCCGACAAAGCTGAAATTTTGAATGATGGTTTCTTTTAATACTTAGGTGCTCACTAAGAAATCTTGAAGAATACAAATTTTAAGCGGGTTAAAACAGGCTTCACCTCCCCCCCCCCCCAAAAAAAAAATCGTGAACCATAAGGCCTAGGAAGTTGAAATTTTGAATGGTGGTTCCTCTTATGTCCTTGATGCAAACTAAAAAACAGAGTTTAAAGGGTTTAAAAGGTGCTTACAATTTAAAGGGTGCCGTTTGCACAGTGCAAACGCCTAAATCTAGTCTTTTTTTCACTTGCATTCAACGTATTCCAGTTAAATGAGCAAAAAATGGCTAGTGCTGCTATCTCTTATCAGTTTAAAGAAGTAAAAACATTTTGCAACCTTTAATTGGAAAAAAATTCAAGATTTTTTAGGTTAAAAAAATCCTGAAAAAAATCTGCACCATGCAAACGGTGGAGGTTGTTGCCTCTGAAAGGATTAAAGCTCAAAATAAAATACTGACTGACTGATCACTGTATCTCTCGAACCACAAGAAATAGAAAGCTAAAAATGTGCCCTGAGGTTCTTGTAATGCTCCAGGTGCTCACTAAGGAGGGTGTTAAAATAGGGCTTAATTTCAGTAGAAAAAAGAAACCTGAACCCCATATTTACCGTCGGACCACGGTCGTTAAATTACATGGTAAACCACCATAAGGAACGATTACACTTTACTGCTAAGGTTAGTTTGAATTAAATTAACCAAATTACATAATGGATGGTTACAATGTATTCCGTGACTAAGCAAGGGTATTCAGCTAGCCATATATATATATATATATATATATATATATATATATATATATATAAAATATTTATGGAACATTGAATTTTACTGTGCTTTGAAAAATAGTTATATGTTACCTGTTTTGAGAACATAAATGCCATAGTTCCTGCGACCATTATAGCAATGAATATCAAGAGGAGAAAGGTGAAATACTGCAAAATAAAATAAAATCATAAGTTACTAAACCATACGTAACAAAATATACTAGTACAGGCTTTATGTAACCAGTATTATTATTTTTTGATTGCGAGTTTAAGGGGATCCAGGACACAAAATTCTTCAAATTTTCGAAAAAAAATGTATTGCATTAAAATATTTTATGTTCTTTTCCGCTTAAAAGGACGTTTAAGTCATGCTTCCATCTTAACTATAACAGGAGTATTATTATTATTATTATTATTTTTGCAACATTCTAATAGCAGTAAATGCGTTTAATACCTGTAAATGCGTTTTCCTCCATAATGGGTTTTTTCCCCATTTCTCGTCTTTAAAGTGTTATAAGTCAAGAACCATTAAAGATAAATGGTTCAAACTTGGAACATGTCATTTTCAATTATTTTAATTCAGCAAATTTGAAAAAATATTTACTTTTGAAAATACGATTTTTTAATTATAAGTTACATAGTTTTTTTGAAATTTTTACTCTAAATATTTTTAATTTTATTTAAATTAATATTTTAAAAAACGCTGAGTCAAAATCAAAAATTATATATTTCTCATTAATTAAATGAAAAAAATTTAAATTCGACAAATAATATTTCGAGTTATATCGATTTTAAATTACCCAACTTTTAAAAATTTTAAAATTTTTTAAAAACTTTATAAGAAGTTTTATAATGTGATTTTGCTTACAAATTATATGGTTAACCATAACAAGGAATTCAAAAATTTACCTCAATAAATTTAATAAATTTTAAACGTGTCCCGGACCCACTTAAACCCTCAACAGCTTTAATGCATCTGTGCTCTACTTAAACGCTACGTTTATATGCAGTTAGACCAATATAATTAATCAGATTAAAAGTAGCTTAATGTATATAGAACCCCTCATAAAATCGAATATAGCTACTATTTCATAGCTCAAATTAGTTACTATCTGGTAAATTTTTGGTATCTACTTATTCTTGACAAAGTTCAATGAGGACTTCCCATGCGTACATTATCCTTAAAACAAAAGTAATTTTCAGATTTAGCGACATCTGGTGAGAAATCATCCTACAGAAAGTTAAATGCATGAAATGTAACAGACTTTTTTTCATATCTCTTATTGTGCTCTACTATTAAATTTAGACATCATTTCAGATTTCAGTGTTGTCTTTTATCCCTAAAAAAAATAATCTTTTTTTTTTCAGCAAACCACCTTTAATTTGCCGAAAATCGTACTAGCTCGGTAATGCGTAGTAGCGGTACGTAAATTTCATATAAAAGTATCGAAATTTCGAAAAAAAAAATTACAATATATAAAATCTCGCATTTATTTGCAAAATATATACATAAATTCAAAAATTTCGCATTTATTTAAAAAAATTCCCAATTTTACTTACTTGGTTAGGTAAATATCAAAATTCTTGGCATTCTGTTCCGCATTCTCTTCCTTACGTCTTTAGCAATAAGAATAGGCGGATTTCGAGAAATCTCTTAGTTAAAGACCTTGGGTGGTCTTACATTAGCAATTATGTTAATGAATTATTACAATTATTACCTAATTTTGTTTAAAAAGCCGTTTGTCACCGAGTATTCGCCGAAAAGTAGTTAAAACACAATTTTCGCATTTATTCGCTCATATCGGCAAATTTCGCATTTATTCACATCTAGTTTGGAAATACGAAAATTGCGTCTAACTAGTAATGCGGCTCTAAAACTAATGGCAAACATTTTGAAAAGGGCATATTAACCAAAATTAATATCGTTAAGGCTGGTGTGTACCTACCCTATTCAATTCGCTCACCTCAGTGTTAACTTATGGAGAAAACGTGTCCAAGGAATGCCGACTTGGAATTAAAGATTTTTTTTTTGAAATTGTGCTAGGTAATAAAGAAATTTTACAGGCATTTTTCGTTTTATGAAAAAGAAAATGCAAATAATATTTTAAAATTTAAATTATTTGGGGAAAAATCTGGTTTTAAACGCTCCTAAATTCCTTTGGTGGACGCAATTTAAAAAATGAATCCTGCTGCAAGGAGCAGAAAAGTTCAGGCTATCTGAAAAAACCATTTTTATTGGATCATTAGCATATATGTAGCTGTAAATAGGAGACACATTCTCTCCATAGATTAACATTGAGGTGAGCTAATCCAACAGAGTCAGTACCTAGCAACTTTAAGAGCATTTTTTATTACACTCAGACAAATACGCTCAGATAAAATTTGTTGAGCCCTATCTATTAATTGTGAATGAACCCTCCAATAGGTTACGGATATACCGGTAGGTTTCGAAAAATTAAATACTATGAGGTACAGTTATTATCTTATTGTATTTATTTCCTCAAATAGAAGTCTCAAAATTCAAAAAATTATCAAAACTAGTTCATGATGGTATACGAAATGAGAAATTGCTATTTCCTTCCTTAATATTATTTTTTACGTTCTGGAACATTGAATAATAAATGAATTTCTCAACCACCAGTTACTGTTGGTTAACAGGTGACAATACCGTGGAAAATCCATAAAATTTAACATTTTGGGAAAAAATTCAGTAAAGCAACCAAATATTTCTGATTTCTTTTCGTTTTTTAAACGATATCAATATGACAAAAAGTGTGAAAACGAGAAATTCTGTGTAGGACACGTCTGCCTGACGTATACATCGAACGTGCAGCGATCGCAAATCTGCAGCCGAATTCGATTGCAGACGATATTTAAAAATGTTTGAATTTCACATTTTGAATAAGTTGCCTGGCAACTACGATGACCCGGTACGAGAGTGGCAGAAAAAAGAATTCTTCTGTATTCGTTGTTGAGTATTTTGCTTCGTGGTTTTAAGTATCTATTTTATTCTTTAATTTGTACGAGTCGTGTTTTCAATGTTAAATTTATGGAATGAATGCTTTATTTTTCATATTTAAATGTCGATAATGGGCTTTAGTTTCGTGTTATATAAAAATACTCCTTGAATTCACTGCTAGCCAGTGACGACCACAAACTGTGACTCCTACAGAACTGGTGACTTGACAAACCGACCCTCTAAGTTGTGTATACAAATGAATGCCGTCCTGGAAAATGGATGCCCGATTTCTAGAAGGAAGTAAATTTCTATACTAGCTGCATTGATTTTTTCTTTCTTTTTTTACGCTGATTCTGCCCTAGGTAACATTTTGTTGTTATTTTTGACTAGCCGGGCTTCGCCCAGTTATCGAATCACTTGACATTCGAATCGCAGTTCACTTGAATTTAATTTTTTTTTCACTTTTAATTGCCAGAAAATCCCCAGAAAATCAGTACATCTTCAAATGATCTATTTATGATTAAAAAGTTTGAATTAAAAGTATGAAAAATAGGAAAATAATTAAAAATTAGACACACGATGTAACATTTCTTTACAGTGATTCATTTTTTAGTGAGAATTACGCTGTTTTTACATCGTAAAACATAGCGGTTACGTTTTGTTCAGTGGAGTATGCAATTAGAATTGAAATATCTCTAAAACTATTAAAGTAACAGAATATGTGTACGCAGAAAAAATTATCAGATTTTAAAGTTCTTTCCAAATATGTAACATTTATGTACTTTCATGAAAAAAAACACCGATTTCGACATTTTCAAACATGGCCAAATTTTATAACGGATGCCATACCGGAAACGATCTACCCGGAATAGTTCTCTCACCGACAAAGTTTTTCTTTTATTCATATAGATTCAGAACCACACTTCGTAGTTTTTTCGAACATTATACAGTTTGCCAACGAGTATACACCTCCGTGATTTACAAACAGAGAGTCAGGTTTAGGGAGAACAACTTGAAATTTTGCTGGTGTCGGGTCAAAAGTCGCTGTTATCGTATGCTAGTCCAATAAAAACAAAGATGGACAGCTGCCTGATGGACAGCTGTTTGGCGCCTTCCCATGTTTCAGGGATTATTTCCTCCTGCAAAAATCTGTGAGAAATAAACAGTAAACTGGTATGAGTGAAATGCAGAAGAGTTCATCTCACCACCACCAACATCCACTTCATTTCGTTTTTCGCCCCGCAGCACCCGAAGAATGAAACGAGCGCGATGGCGACGCCTGCTATTATGAGGATGGAGGCGGTAATCCCGTACAAACGAGTTCCCAGGAGGCTCTCCATATAGTTGCGGTCTAGTTGCGTCCAAAGTCCGACGCCGAACAGCCCCAGGCCACAAAGCTTTTGAAAAGAGATAAATTAACAAATGTTAGAAAAAAAATTTAAAATGATACAGGCATTTTAAAGGCCTGTTCACGCTGAATACGGAGCTTTACATAACGTCAGCGTTAAAAATTTTAACCAGTCGCGGGGCTCAATTCATTGACCACGTGACACGCGAAACTAATCACAGGTCATGTTGTAGAAGCGCTGAATGTTATAATTCACCGCGGTGTGTGGTAGAGGGATGGTCAATAATAAAACTGTTATAACAACTTCAGAGGCAATAAATAAATACTTGAACACTAAGGTGGCGTAAAAGAAAAGCTGTCTGTGTGGCCAATGATAGCGATCAAAAGACTATAAATATTGAAAGTTAGATGGTGACGTTATTTTATGGCCCACAATAAAACTTTCAGATAATGGTCAAAGTGGGATCTCAAACAAAAATGGTGGGGAGGTACTCGGTAGACTGTGAACATGAGCAGTGAAATAAGGGACCAACTGGAGCAGGAACTGCGAAGAGAAAGGCAGCCCACTGTCCAATTAGAGAAAAAAGGGTGGGCCAAAATGGCCCCTGAAAACGGTCAGCAGCTCCTCAAAATAAAAGAAAGAAAAAAAGGAAACAAAAGAGAGAAGGTCGGCAGATTTTGCTTGCTGTTCCCTAGAGCTCAGACGGCATAGAGTGCTGTTAGAACTGTCTCAATCGGCACTCTGTATCTTCCAGCTAGAGTCTAACGGAAATTCCTGGAATCCGACATGATGATGCTGAATATGACATGATTCGGGCCCCTTTCAACGAAATCATTCACCGCTGCATTCTTCAACAGTAGTAAGTGCCACCCGAAATATCCTAGATATAATTGCTTTGACCGAATACTTTGTCTCTGCTTCTGATTCCTCGTGTATTAAATGACAATTTGAAGGGAAACCTTATTCCATTATTAATTTCTGTTTAAAATAATTTTTAGTATTGTTACATAAATGTATGATAAAGGCCAATTCTCTGTGCTTCTTTTCATGTCCCAACACATGCACACATCAATTGTTTTAAGGTACTTTTACAATCTATACATGTCAACACAGCATCCTTAAAAAGGGAGGAGTCACATGAGCGGAGAATCCGTCGCCTTTCTTTTTATTCAGTAAAATTCGGTTTTTAAAACAGCTACAAAAAACTTAAAATTTTTCAGTTATAATAGAGCCCGTTTATAGATCATCGTCTAATAAAAAAACAAACTTCTTATAAGTATTTAAAAGTATTGCACAGTTTTGAGGGAAATTGTTTCATTAAAGTGTACCGTATAGTAAAATAACTTCCTTTTCGAAAATTTAAAATTTTAAAAAATGTGCTGTCGGGGGACCCCCGTCGGGATCGAAGTTCCTTGCGTTATTTTTTTCAAATCTAAACGTGATTTAATATGTAGATTTCTATTGATTATATATATATATATATATATATATATACACACACACACACACATATATATATATATATATATATATATATATATATATATACACTGCGCTATTCCAAGAATGAGTGGGAATAAAAACGGCCAGCGCTTGTGCGGGGATTTGAACAAGGGACCTCTCGCTCCGTAGTGCGATAGTCCGAAGTCCGATGCGATAACCATTCAGCCACAGAGTCCTTAAGAAAAAGCTCTTATGAAAAGGGTCACGCTTTTTCGTTACGTGACGATTCCTGCCAGTTCACTCTACTGTAAGCCGCGTAAAAGAACTTCGTTCCAATAGTAACGTTATTAAATTTTAAAATGTCTCTTTATGTCAGATGGCATCAGCCACCACTGTTCACAACAAGTGGTCTTTTTAACAAATTCTAAAAATACTTCAGAAATAAGCGTGCAACAGCCAAGATTTCTGGTACACTAGAGTTCTTCCTCTAGAGTACTATTTCTGCTATATAACACTGCTGAATCGAGCTCTTTAATTTCATCTTCAGGTCAGGAAAAGCCTTAAACTGCCCAGTTCGTTTTACAGTCAATTTTACCCTAATATACAGCAAATAATATCCGCAGCGCAAAGATCAAACAATTAAAGAAATGAGTTATGTTTTTACAGGCGGTAACCATAGCTAAATATTTGTAAGATTACCGGAGAAGTTGCTAGAAATTTATAAAAAATTACATTTAGATGATCCGAAAAGATGGGTAATACGCCTCAAAGTTTAGCTACTTACCAAGGTAATAAAGTTTATGAAACAGAGGAAACACTTCACACATTTTGCAATTTTCTTCGGCATTCTTGGAAGCTGTAATATGAGACAGATGATAGTACAGAAAGTAAGTAGTTGTTATTGTTTAACAGGTATAGTAGTAAATAAGTGGCTATGAAGACAAGCAAGTAATAATAACTGAAGGGCTTATCGGTGGTGTAACTAACAAACCACGTAACTCCAAAAAATGCAATTTTGGGAATTTTAATAAAACCAATGTAATAACATGAAAATCCTTAAATCATATTTTTTGGAGTTACGTGGTTTATTAACTCAGCCAACGTTATATTGTCAAAATATTTACGTTTCTAAACAACCCCATAAAATATTAAGCAAACCTTGAGGCACTGCCTGAGAAACGTGGTTGGAACAGATGTAGGAGAGAGAAACGGACGATACCAATTATTTCCCTTCTGATATACGTATATCTAAAAAGCTCATTTTTCTGAGGTATCAGTTTTGGAAAATCCTTTTTCGAAGATGGCCCAAGATATGCTCCACTTTCTCAAAGTTTAGAGGATTTCTTTTATTTAAATGCCGGCACCGTTTTCTCATTAACTATAGGACACATAATGTTACTCTTAAATTGTCCCTCACATTATTGATATATTTCATTTCATGAAAGTCACCTTACTACTAAATAGGATTTCTTATTGAGATTTCACCGCTTGTATTATAGTATTTGTATAGTGAACGCACTGGAGTTTTGTTTAAAACTGGATTACTCGTTAGGTCTCCAACAATTTACAGGTTTTGAAGAATTTAAGCTAATTTAGAGATATGCAGTTGAATGAAGCTTAATGTTGAAATAATTTAATTCGGTATATCAATTTATTCGTCCTATTAATAATTCAACAATAGGAATTCATAGTTCATCATTTTGGGGAGTAATTCCTCCGATTAGTATTGAGAGTTTTTGATGAACTCTTTTTTATGAATTGTTTATTTAAAAAAATAGCTACTCCATTTTTATCCCCACGGCTTAGCACCATTTTTCTTACGGCAAACTAGTTTTGCCGTAAATAAAAGATTCCTCTTTTATCAAGAATAAAGTAGTTACAAAATTGTACGCGGACTCACACTTCATCTAATCTGCAAGAATACGATTACCAGACGGCAAAGAGTTAAAGTGGTTGCGGATATGATTAGGTGCTTTTCATCAATTTGGGGGAAATTTCTCGCCAATTTTTCCACCCTCTGAACTTTACTTTGTTTTAAGAATGATCAATAGAAAGAATCTGCTCATCGAGGTTTCGACAAATATGAGGGTAAACCTAAAATAATACTTTCAAACTGATTTAATTGGAAATACAGTCCTCTAACAATGTCATATCCCACTGCCCGATTTTAACCCTTTCAGGGGCAAAAACCTAAACCGTTTGCATGGTGCATATTTTTTTTAACTCAAAAACTCCTGAAATTTTTTCTAATTAAAAGTTTGAAAGGATTTTATTTCTTTAAACTGATAACGAATGGCAGCACTAGCTGTTTTCTGCTAATTTAACTCGAAACATTGAATAAAAGTGAAAGAAGGTTGAGAAAAATGGCTCTCCAAAAATGGATCACCTCCCTTCAAAAGGTTTTTACGAAAATTATTTTGTTCTATATCTGTTCATTTATGTGGTATGGCATTCTTACTAATAAGGTGCTATTGTGCATGAATTTTGCTGTATTAAATTATCAAAAAACAAAGTCAGAATATTAGCAATGTGTAGATACTTATAATATACACACACGCGACGATTGCTGACTTTGCGTCAGCTTCCGATGCTATAAAATCTAAACAAAATGATAGACAGTCCAGAAAACTACACTATAGAAAAACGACGCACCAAGAATGAGTTGTTCGATTGTAAGGAAATTTCGAATGCATAGATGTTTCCACCGAACATGCAAGCGATTAAAATTTGGTGTTCAATCAATGAATAACGGGAGCTCCAGGGCATCAGAACTGCGCATCCTGCAGATGTATATAAGGAGGGATTCTCGATCTGATGTTCAAAATTTCTGTTGTATTTTGACTGTGGATATCTTACAACAACTGAAACAGTGCTTGGCCGAAGATTTCGTGCTCATTACGAGCATATTGCAGAGTTTGAAAGAGGTCGTGTTATCGGATTGAAAGAAACTGATGGCTAAATAGAACAATCGCTCGACACCTGGGTCGAAGCGATGCAGCTATTAGCCGATAATGGCAAGAGGCGGTCAACAACACCAGGACGTCAGGACGGCAGCTGTTGACCTAGGTTTGGTTTCGTTCGGAGTGCTATGATCAATTTTTTGCTTCACAAGGGCTAATTATACCGGGACCTACTGCTTAAAGCCGGTTGACCTAGGATCCAAACAGAAAGGCAGAGCGATTGTCAGATCAGCTGTCACAGCATCTGATTCGTCGTTATCAACTAGGCGACGTGTGATCCGCACACAAGTGTCCAACATGACCATTGATAAGCGACAGAGAGAGCGAAATCTAAGCTCACGCCGACCTTCACGCCACTTACCCCTCACGCCTGTACACCGTCAAGTCCGATTACAGGGGTGCTTAACTCGATAAATTTGGAACTGGGCTGAATAGGGACGTATGTGACGAGTCCCGTTTAAAACTGTGTCCTGACGACCACCGAAGACGTGTCTGAAGACTTTGAGGACAGTGTGGGGATCCGGCTCTTACTATCACACACCACATAGGTCCACAACAGGCCGTTATTAATACGGGAGTAGCTATTTTGGACAATCTGAAGCGGCTCTTCCCATCTCGTAAGATTTCTGTACAGTGGATCTCTTCCCATGTTGACCTTGCCGGTAACTATTTTGCTGATACCTTGGAAAAAAGAGGAGCTGGCGAGTACATGGATAGGCCGGCGTCTCTGACATACTTGTATACTGAACTGTATTCTAAACATAGCTGTTTTGTAAGGTCTGCATTCGCCATCCCCCCGTGCACCATTGGTACCAGGGTAATCGCCTCAGTGTTTCTCTGTCCCTCCGGTGTAGCAGACAGTAGCAAACTACAAGAACCCGCTTTCGTAGTGGCCACCTCAGAACATTGACTTATACTGACAAGGAAAAAAGGAAACAAAGTGTTTCCAACTTGTACCAAATGTTCCAAAGGCCCAGCCACTTCGGATCATATCCTAGTGTGTTTGGGACTTGAAAAGGAAGATCTTCTGGAGCGGCCATTGTTGGTCATTGACTTCTTGAGAGTGTGCGGTATAATGGACCTAATCTAGCTCTGCCGGGTGACAGGGATCAGCAACAAGAACAACACAGGCCGTTATGGTCTGGCTTGCCAGTTCCTTCGGATACCCCTTTCGTGGTCATTAGAAACACACTTACAGCACAGCGGTACGTAGACGACATTTGTTTTGTTGCCGTTCCTCTTGCATCGCCCCTGACTTACTTTTCAACAAGATAATGCCTGTTCGCATACAACCCGTGTTACTATGAGTTGTATTCATGCTTGCCGAACACATCCTTGCCCACCTGGGTCGCCTGATCTCTCCCCCGTAAAGCACATTTAGGACTTGGTGGGAAGGCGATTTCAACTATCCCGGAATGTTTCCAGTTTAGCCCGACAGTTGGAGATAATTTGGCAAGAAATGCCGTAGGACACCATCGGGGATCTATAACAGCTTACTCCACGCCGGGTGACAGCTTGCATCCAAGCCAGAGGTAGACCGATGCCGTATTGCCTTCCTCACTTTGTAACGATCAAACTCTGGAATAAATCATTCAATTGTTCTGAAATTTCAATTGTTTTTTTGTGTGCATGTTCTTCACAGCCGCCAATTTTTTTCGCAATCGGACAACTGCTTCTTGGTGTGTCGATTTTTTTGTTATAGTGTACTAGACTTCTGGTCATTCTGTCGATGTATGAATACAAATATTCTATCAAGCCGAACATGGTTCATTGATGAAATCCAAATATTGGGTGCAGATTAGCGTTCTCAGTGCCGATGCTGGCTATAAGAACTTTTATAATATCAAAATGTTGTCAAATGAAGACACTGTATTTTTTTCCGTTGTAAATTTTCTATTTTATTTGCTTTGCTTTCTATTTTATTCTATTTAAATAGAAAAAAATTAAGACTAAAATCTGTGAAATGTACATACAATAAACTAAAATGGAGGAAAACATTATTTGTTGAACATAGCAGCATTTAGAAGAGAGGTTTGTTGAAAAATCGCCAACTTCACTAAAGAATTAATAACTTTAAAACTTTACACACATATTACATATACATGACTAAGTTAAGGTGGAAATAGAAAACAATTAAGACATATACCTACATTTTACCAAATCACACTCACTTCGTGAAAATATTGTTGACACCAATTCTTGAAGTTGAATAATATACAGTGGCTCCCAAAAGTGTTCGTACACTTACGAATTTCAATGAAATATGGGTCTATCCATTAATTAAAATGAATATTTCAGAATGGGTATTTGATAATAAGATCTATAATCTATTCTTAACAAAACTACATGAAATATTTTGAAAACATAGAAAAAGTTTATTTTTAAGAAACCAGTAATCAAAAAGTAACAAAAACTTTATCTCACAAAAGTCATCGTACACTGAAATATTTTCGGATAAATTCATAATTAAAATTATCGTCTGGCACTTTATTTTTATTTTTGAATTGTAGTGGCATTTAAAATATCGTTTGGCTTTAATTTTTGCTTACCCACTCCGTAATATTCTATTTATTATTTAAAAATGGCTCGTAGTCGTAAAGAAACAACAAACAGTATTCGAAAATTGATAATTTTTCATCATAGTAGTTGTAAATCAGTTCGGAATATTGCTAAATTACTTAATTTATCCTATTCTACTGTGCAGTATGTGAAAAAACGCTTTAAAGAAGAAAATTGGATCGAAAATAAGGTAAGAAAGGGCCGTCCGGCAAAGTTAACAAAACGTAATCAGAGATTTATAATTAGAAAATTTGTGAAAAATTCACGTTTGAGTGCTGTAAAAGTTTCTGCAGAATTCAATGAAACATTTTCTACTTCAATTTCACCTGAAATTTTTTGACGAGTTCTCAGAACAGCTGGATTACATGGGCTCTGCCCATAGAAAATTTTTTGTGAGTGAGCAAAAACAAAAAATTTAGGCTTCCCTTCGAAATATCAATGATAAATAAGCCCCAAATCTATTGGAATAATGTCTTATTTGTCGATGAACATTTTTGGTGCTGATGGGCGTATAATTGTATGGAGAAGAAAAAATGAGGAACTTAATCCCAAGAACTTAGTAGGAACAGTTAGGCTTGCCGGTGGAGGTATCCTTGTGTGGGGGTGCATGTCAGCATAAGGACTAGGAAATTTGGTATTTATTGATGGCATAATGAATCATGCTGTTTTTATAAATATTTTAAGAGACAATTTAAAATTATCAGCTCAAAATTTGGGTATTGGAAACAACTTTGTTTTTATCAAGATAACGATCCTAAGCACACGGATCTCAACGTTCGCATCTGGTGTCTCTATAATTGTCCACAAGTTTTGAAAATACCACCTCAATCGCCAGATTTAAACCCAATAGAACATATTTGAAGAGAACTGGAGGTTCGAGTACTAAAACACGACATTCACACGAAAAGCGAACTAAAAACAATTATGATGGAAGAATGGATGAACATTGATGCAAAAATTACAAAAGAACTAAAGCAATCTATTCCCAGTCGTTTAAAAGCTGTTGTGGATGCTAAAGGATATCCTTCTAAATATTAATTTAACGAAAAATTAGAATATTTACTAATATGTAGAGATTTTTTTACAAGTGTACGATGACTTTTGTGAGATGAAGTTTTTGTTACTTTTGGATTATTGGTTTTTTAAAAATAAAGTTTTACTATGTTTTCAAAATATTTCATGTAGTTTTGTTAAGAATAGATTATAGATCTTATTATTAAATACCCATTCTGAAATATTCATTTTAATCAATGGATAGACCCCTATTTCATTGAAAATCGTAAGTGTACGAACACTTTTGGGAGCCACTGTAGTTAATTTGTTATATTCGTGTTGTATTAAATTTGGCTTTCAATCCCACGGTTTTGGCGAGGTTTCAACATCAAAACAAGCTCTCCTATCAAAGTAGTTTTTACTTGGATAGAAGCGCATCATAGAATTTTGTCAATTAACAACAAGGTTACCAGATGTATTGAATAGATATTTCCGCTTGAACAAACTTATAAATTGTTCCTTTTAGATACACACTTAATTTAAATACTGGAGCCATTTTGAATTTGGAAAATTTTGTTTTCCTCTGATGTATTTTCCTGTCAAATTTAAATCTATCACCACTAGTTATTTCATTCAGTCAGTTTATAGTTATGTCTTTTGTACAGGCATATATGGGGGCCAGAGGTAGCCGAGTGGTAGCGCATCGGCTTTCGGTACTGAGGTTGCTCGGATCGAATCCCTCCAAGCGCAATTAAATACCTTCGTGTCTAGCCCGGATACGGGTACGTAAATTCTGTAGACCGGAAAATCCTTCTTTGAGATCCGTGGAAGGAGAAGGTACGATCCCTTCAGATGTCATCCCGTGGGGGAAGCTCGGTCACAATTGAGGTGCCATCTGGCTAAGTCACACTCTTGCGGTGCCATTATAAACTCCAGGCTGAGGGGTGAGTCACACCCCTCAGCCTGCTAGCCTATACAGACGTGGTCTGGAATAAATTCTGTCTGGGGGCATAAACAATAAATAGCATAAATGGGATTAAAGTGTGCACAACATTCTGAAAACTAGCTGTTTCTCACTTTTCAAAGTTCATTTCTTTACAGTCTCCATTTCTATTTAAAATACAATCGTAAATATATACCATTTCAATAGAAACTAAATATTTGATTCTTTATTTTTTTAAAATTTCCATTCTATTGCTGGGTTAAAACTACAGTCTTATTTACGAAGGTAGGTTCCTGGTTATGGTGACGCTATAGTGATTTCATCGAAGTGCATGTGTCCTGGATTACTGAGCCTTATGAGGATACAAAGACAAATAAAGTGTGTTCACAAGCCAAAAGACTTCCTGACTAATTCGAAACTTGCACCAATATAGCTCGGTTCACATTGTGCATTACGTGATTCATGATTCGATTCGCCAATTGAGGCGATAAATCTCTGCGGGAAGTAAGCGAGTTGGAAAGAATGTCTTCTAGGGCAACTTGCTGTATCAATTGCATCATACATAGGGTTACCATAATTTTATTCTTTCAATGGTTTTGACGTTTTTGTGAGAAACCGGACAGAATTTATAAGTTGTTTTGAGGCGGATTTATACGCCTTACTTTTATATATGTGTGTGTAAACCCAAGCTTACATATCAGACATTTTTTTGCCCATTGTGTCCAGATAAAGTACCCATTTTTTGTGAATTTTATGGAGTTTTTGAAACTGAATGTCCCTACCTTACCTTCAATATCAATGACTGAGTATCGAGCTATCCCTTCGCGGTACAAGTATGATATCTACCCCCAAGAGATTTCTAGCCAAATCTGGCGCCCTTTGTTTTGGTAGCAGTGTGTTAAACAGCGCGAATTGGATGAGAATTAAAGTTAAATGTTCTTTTACTAATGGTTTTACGTTTGTTTGTATGAAAGTTATTTGGTGGAAGCAATGTAACACTGAGAAATCTATTCACACGAATACAACTGAAAGTACGTGGATGCATGTAAAAGCAACGTTGCCTACGTACAATCATAAGGCATATTTTAAATTCTACCTAGCGATGTACATTTTTCAGAAATCATGTCTAGCGGCAAATGTAGATTGTTTTAATTAATTTATTGAAATCGTTTTGGGGATTAACTGGGAGGTGTACAAAACTTTGGTATAGATACTTTTTTTAAAAATTCCATTGCCAACGTGTATTATTTTCTATTGTATTTGTGCTTTAATTTATGTTTAATCAAGAAATATATATTTAAGCAAGATGTATTTTATGTTTATTTAAATGAATTATTATTAGTTGCACTATACTGACTTTTTTTTCACTATACTGACTTTGGGTTGGGGGGGGGGGAGGCATCCCCCCACCTAACAAATTTCTTATTATTTTGCAGCTTTTATTTTTTATATTTATGTGTTTTTTGTGCTTTTCTGTGGTTGTATAGTATAAAAAATGCGTATTTTGGGGACTTTCCGGAATTTCCCGTTTCAAAGACACGCGTTCTGCTTGGCGACAAAAAAAAATCGCCAAAATCGCCATTGGGGGGGGGGGGGTATATCATACAAGTTCCATATTCGCTTGAGAGACATTTGTCTCTGAATTACATATTTATGCGTATCAATGTGAGCACTGCATTAGCATAGAGGAAAAGATAATTCAGTTCTTAAAGTAGTCGATGAAGAAAGTTTTAGGTATAGGAAAATTGGCGATAAATCAGCAAAACAGGAGAAAATGGGGTAAATATGAAGAACATAATACGGTTTCTCGCCAAGCCGTTTTTTGCGCAAAATATATGGCTTTTCTTCGTACAGCTTTATTAGACGCACTTCCCTGCCAAGTTTGGCGAATTTGAAATGGCGTGGTAACCATGCGATTTGGGCGAGATTTCTTTTTTGTTTTTTTGTTTTTGTGGATTTAGTCGTGTGCGGTTGTGACAGTAATTAGATTGAGAGTTTAAATTTAATAATAAATAATGAGATTTATAATTTTGACTGTTTTCTTAATTTTTTAACTTTAGCGCAGGGTTGAGTATGTTTTGTATTTTGCTTGTTTATTTTTGCTATGTCTGCTGTGGTTCTTTTCGCGCATGCGTTATTGTATTTTGTAATGTAGGAAATTTGCTAACTGAGGTAAGATGGGGATATCTGTAATGTTTTTGGAAGTTTAATACAGCCAGCGGTTAGTTTGTTTTCAACTTATTTGTTATTTCTTGGTTGCTATTGATTTTTTGTTTACATTTAGCACTTTACCTAACAGGTGTGCGGAATTGGGAAAAGTTGGCGCCACGGAGGTGCGTTGGCGCAAAAAAAATATTGGCGACAACTTTTCGCCAACGGAGGTGCGTCTGACAAAGCTGTTCGCTTTTTTTTGTGGGTTTGCCAGGAAGAGCAGTGTTAATTTACACTATATTGTTCTTCGATTTGTAATGTCACATTGGCGCCATAATCGCTACAAGTTGGCGACAGTATCATGTTCTACATATTAATCGAAAATGGGCTACAAGCACAGGAATCGGTCCATATATTTTGGAGCTCTGGAGCTGTGAACTTTGGCATAATATTACGGGAAAACCTCTACATCAACAATATTTTACTCACAAACATCACATTTTTTAAAAGTTCAATACCTGTATCTAAACAACGTGAGTAATGATAAGTTCTCACCTGTACTCTAATATTTAAACTCAGATAACAAGCACTCAAGTCTTTAAATAGAAACAATCTTTGTCAAAAACATCAAATTCAGCACACTTTAAAAAAAATCTCGAATCAGCATATAACATACATTTTGAAAGTTTGCCCCAGGCAAACAAAAACCGAACTTCTGAGCGTAAACAAAATTTTGCTCAGATCGTGGGATTCATAAAAGACCAGGGATGTTTTCATTCCGCTATTTCCTTATTAACTGGGCACGGAAATCTGGGACCTTAAAAGGGAAATTGGCGCTGATACAGAAATAAACCAATCATAGGCCTTAACAATTTCGTTGTTAATCGTTTGGATGTTTGTCATTGGTAAAATATATTCCAATGCTTTTACGCTTACGTTAACGTACTGCAACGTGAACAGGCCCTAAGTCTCGGGGCACATGAAAGTTTTGCCTTGCGAAAATGACGTTTTCGGGAGTATGTTTGTAAAATTTACCAATGATCATTTATTATTCATTAATAATACATGACATGATGATGTCATTTTTGCATGGTAAAATTTTCGTTTACCCTGAGACTTAGGGCCTGTTCACATAGGAGTGCGTTGCGTTGCGTTAAGGAAAAGACGACGTTGAGACAAAAATATACCAATCATAAGCCTCCAAACGATTAGCAATGAAATTTTTAACGCCTATGATTGGTTTACTTTCGTCTCAACGTCATCTTTCCCTTAACGCTACGCAACGGACTCCTATGTGAACAGGCCCTTTGGCCATTAGTGTTAATGACGTATCCATTGTGATAGAGGAGGAAGTCTTTATGGAGAGTCGGGAAGCAAATTCATGTATAAGGCGAAACGTTGCAACATCACTGGCAACGTCAGTTTTCGTCTGCTATAGATGACGTCATTATCGGGTGACAGAAAACAGAAGCAGTTCCTATGCGTTTGCATGTGTTTTTGGACGATACCTTCATTTTGAGTTAAATAATTTAAGTTTATTTATAAAATTTCTCATATTAGTTGTATTTAACAGGTATTTTAACACTTTTTTTTAATATTTCGCAAGGTTTAAGAGAATATAATTATTCTTTCGTTGAGAATGATTATTATTATGTTGAGATATGTATAGATATCAGGATAAGTTACTTCAGGCCAGCGTCTTGTATCGTAACTCCAGTCTTCCTCTGTCAATAAATACGGGTCACATACTGAATAAACCTTTCCGGGCTGTACCTGAATGTTTAATTTAGTGATTACCTTTGTTTAGATACCGTATCTAAAGACTTTGCGTAATCTGAGAGCATTTTATTCAACAAGCTGTAAGAATGATCATTGAACGCCATGTTAAATTATGCAATTTTTTGCCACTCCTCGCCAAACAAGAAGTAAAATCAGCAAGTGATGAGATGTGACATGCTGCGAGACATTGCCCTATTACTTCATTTGAAAATTTCTTACAGCCACACAGGAGCCACTGTGAAACAACTGACGTCACGTATAAAAAAGCTGCAATGCTTCCCAGGAACTATCTCAAATTTATATAAAAATTAATATATACCTTTCGCATGTCATGGATGGCATTCCGCAAGACGTCACGAAGCCGTGGTAGTTCTTTTAATGTTGTGAAGCATACTGCTGTTGCGCAGGTGAAACCCAAATAACATAATTTTTGCAAAAATGCCTATGGTCTGTTTCCCTTGAGTATAGATGCGAAAAATATATGAGGAAACTGTTCTTAAGCAAAAAGACCATTTGTTTACAAACAGTTTCCTCATATATTTAGAGACAAATGACGTCACGGAGAAGCAAATATATTATCGGTTAGATTCTGCTATACAACAAAACCACTTTTATTCTCACTGAAGTAAAATTTTAAGACAATATTCTCACCCTTTTCTACCATTTCCGGATACCATATGCTAGCGAAAGAGATATTCCTTTCCAATTTTACTTTAATTTTCTTTTTTGGATATCATTTGATAAATCTCCCCCAGGGAAATTAAATTTTTACATAGTTGCTGGATGATTTAATAGCTATTTAGTTTCTTGTTTTCAACAAAAGCCCATAAAAATATTTTGCTTGTCTGCTTTGACATAATTTTGAAAGGCCAGTAAGAGAGTCTGTGTTTAATGCCAATGACAAATTTTAACCACTTACTCATTTGCAACCAAAACATCCAAAGATTAACTGCTGCTTCTCTTTGCCACCTGTGACGTCAAATGCTCCTGATCCACAGTATGTACTTTGCAAACCAACTGCCTGGACTTTCTGAAAGTGATATATCTCTTCCAAAGCAAAAAGTGGACGCTGTTGTATTACATTTTCCTATTACGTTGTTTTAGAGAAGAAAAAATAATATACATGTGTGTGTTTGTATGTATATACGTGATTTTGATATCACATTTATGATGTGGGGAGCCACATTTCTTTTAAATAGTTCTCTTTGACTGAACTTAAAAAAAGTAAAGTAAAAACCCCATATGTCTGGGATATGTCAGCTACTTTAAATATCGGACAAGAACCAGATAGCAAAGTTTTACGAGATGTAATTGTTAAGCCCCTAGCACACAGCAAAAAATTCGCTCAGCATAACTTTATTGCTTCAGATGCAATGCCACTCTCGGAAATAGAAAACATGTTCTTCGGCAAATGAGAAAGAAGCAAGTGCTCTTCCAAGCGTTATGACTACACTAGTGTGATCAGCTCTTCTTCATGCCTCATTGCAGCCCTATGAGTTGTGCTGCGGGAATTTTTGACGTATGCTAGGTACGGTTTCACAACAGAATAGGGTGCCCCCTCTAAATTGGCCATAAAGTGCCAAGTATTGCAACCTATGCAATCCGGTGCGATATTGCGCTTCGGTTCTCCTTGTGAAAACCTTTTATTACGTTCTACTTACGCCTAATTGTTATTGGTTGTTATAATGTAAAAGTTAAAATTAAAAGAAAACCGGCTAAACTCGTTTTCTACCATTTTCATTTGAATGTTCCTTTGTTAACTTGGATTCTCCCGTTCCCCAAGTAGTTTAGTATGGAGTCTTGTAAGTTAAATGCAAAATTTCTTACGAAATTGGAATGAATGGGGAAGAAAGGGGTGATTGAATGGTGTATGAATGAGGGTTTAATTTCTTCTAAATATGAGTGTCCGGTGTGTAAAAAAAGATATGCATTTGGTTGAGCCTAAAGATGGATCAGATGGGTATGAATGGGTTTTGCCGTACAAAAGGAGAGAATGCCCATCACATCAAAAGGTCTGTTAGAAAGGGTTGATGGATTTAGGAGAGAGGGTTAGGTTTGATTGATATTTTGATTTTTACATAGTTGTGGTTGTTTGAGGCGGAAACTGATTTGATTATGAACGAAGTTGATGTGAGTAGTGAAATGATGGTGATCAACTGGAAGAATTTTTGTAGATAGGTGTCTGTTGATGCCCGTTTTAAAGAAACTGAAAAGATTGGAGGTCCTGGTGTAATTGTTGAGATTTATGAAAGCAAGTTTGGTAAGAGAGAGTATAATAGGGGAAAACGATTGAAGCGAAAGTGGGTGTGTTGGTGGCGTCGAAAGAGGAAGTTATAAGTGTTTCTTTGAGGTGGTGGAAGATCGAACAAAAGATACTTTGTTCCGTGCTATTGAAAGAAATATTTTTCCCGGATCCATAATTATTTCCGATTGTTGGAAAGCGTATGATTGTCTTTCAGATCACGGTTTCGTACATCTGAGAGTCAATCATTCGCTTACCTTCAAGGATCCGGTAACAGGTGCGCATACGAATACTATTGAGGGAATATGGAGCGTCGTTAAAAGAGAATTCAGAAAGCACTGCCATCGGGAGACAGATAATCTTTTTGATTCGTATTTTGCTCAATTTATGTGGCGATGCAGGTATAAAAACACTGCGGAAGGTCGTTTTAGAACCTTCCTCACCTTTATAAAGACTCTTTACGCGCTACATATTGCCGATGCCGTTTGTCCTTTACAGGAATAAAAAGTAAGTACTAAGTAATAATTTTTTTATATATTTGGATGTGTTTTTTTCAAATATTTTTTGGATAATGTCCAATTGTTTGCTGCATTAGAAAGAAAAAAAATTTTTTTGGGGGTCATTTTTTTCATTGTTATGCACGTGACGCAAAATTATTTTGATGAATCGCAAAAAGAAAAGAAACCCCGTGATCAGCATTTAATAAATTAAATTCTAAAAATTAATCTTTAAAAATTCACCAAAAATCAGAAAATGGAGGTAAAGATTCGAAAAAAAATTTCATTTTAAAGGAATGTTTATGATCTTTCTCGTGATATAAATTTTATAATCCTCAAATTATTATTTTAAATGCAAACTTTAAATAATGTTATAAAAACAGCTTAAAAATTTAATTTAAAAAAAATCAATTAAGAATTTTTCAAAAATCTCTCTTAGTGCACCCCTACACTATAAGAAGAATCGCCATGCAAAATGTCAGCCCTTTAGGTCCAGCGGTTTGGTCTGTGTGTTATCTGTCAGTCAGTCAGTCAGTTACGGAATTGTTTTATATAAAGAGATAGGGTAAACAAAATTATTTTTTAGATACCGAAGAAAACATCTTTGTTAATTTTACTATTAAAATGAAAAAAGGAAAAAAATGTTATTTCTCTGTTACGTTATTGTCATATTAATTTAAGTACTCTTGCTAGAACAGCAGTCGACTCCTTCTTTTTCGTTTTATGTTTTTACTACGCGAGATTAGATAGAATTTTTTATATAAAAAAGCATGTAGTTATCTTGTTTTAAATAGTATACGTAATAAGAAATTACAAATTTTATTTAAGAAATAAGTTTTAAAAGTTTATGCATTTTATTTACGAAAGATGGCGCCACTACATATATAGGTTTGATTAAAAGTATGATATTTAGCATTTTTGTTCACAAGCTGGAAGAAATTTAAGTCGTTATTTGGGTCACTAGACTTCTTAATAATTCCTTTAAAATTATAACTGATTTTGAATGTGCTATGAATTTAACATACTCATCATATACATTATTTAGTATTCTTCATCAGTTTCCTAGATCTAAAAATAAAATCTTGAAACAACTACAACAGGAGATGAAAGTTCCCAGATATTTATTTGGTACTCACTTCTAGGTAATATCTTTGATAAAAACATTGCAGTAATGGAGGCAGTAATTTTTCTTTATTCTTACACGATACAGACGATATATTCATAAACAGATTAGTGATAGCAGGATTCAACTGTGTGACCAGCATAGACTTAAAATACCTTCCAACGTAATATATGATGGACAGAAAAATAAAACTTCAACAATAGAAAAGTTTAATAGCAGGATGCTTTCGTTCCGTATTTGTTGTGCATAGAAAGAGAGCAGAGGGGCTGCACCCCGTTACAGAATCGTTTATTAAAAGAACTAATTAGTTTAAATACATGCATATTTAAACTTATTATTTTTTAATCTTTTAGGCAGTGAAAGGCAAAGTGATGTAAGTCATATCTTCAACTTTTTTTATTTGACGGCAAAAATTTAATCTCCATGTTCAATTTATTGTGGAATTGAAAATAATTATTATTTTTAATATTGTAATAATTATTATGAATTATAATTTGTTCAATTTATAGTGGAAGTTTTTGTAGATTTTGCAGTAAAAAGCTTTTGACTTACACCACTTGATTTACTGACTTACATCACTTTGCCGCCATATATGTATCGAAAGTCTCGTTATTTTTAAGGGTATATTTTCACTAAATAGTAAAAACTTCAAATACATAACAGTTAATTTTTAGATTCTAGGTCAAAGTTGCTTGGCGCCTTCAGGTGCATCAGATTATTTTTTTAATTCCTGCAATATTTAATATTAAACCCACACAGTTTTTTTTTCTGCATTATACGTTGAATAACACCAAGGATCTCTCACCTTGTTATTTCTTATTCTATTTTGTCCCCTTTGTAAATGGACAGGACGACATTATCCTCGCACATAATGAAAATTCAATTATATGGTGCTGCCATCTGTCGCATAAAAGATGTAATCAAATGAATGTAATATGATTATTTTTCGTATTATCTTTTCATAATATGTGTGGGTTAATGATTTGACGAACTTCTTAACAGGAAAAAAAAAATTTCTAAGATGATCTGTAAATTAGTTATTTGCGGAAAGTTATTCTTCAACAATACCGAAAAAAAAATATGTTTTGTAAATTTCAATTTATTTTTACAGGCTCTCACAACGTGTTTGTAGAGAACTATTCAGTTAAAAACTGACTGGTTCATTTGAAGCAATCAAATCTAATGATCTGTATCTTTTATATTCTTTGTGTGTGTTCTAAATTTTTTCTTTGTCAGCGAGACATTTTGATAGATACTTATCGAGTAAGATGACAGCACCTCATGGTGCATATGCATTCGTGCAGAGTTCTCTGCATGCAGACCCCCGAATCCTGTCATCACATTAGTCACGGTAACATTAGTCACATCAGTCACGGTAAGCCCCCAAGGTCCCTCGTGTTTCTTGATCTAGTGTCCCCCGCCCCTATTGTCACCATTTGACCCCCGGACCCCGGGTTCTTTGATGCTCTGCATCCGGACCGAAAGAGGAGGCGATCCACGCATATACAGAGTACGGAGTGAACATCAATCACTGGATTCCCCAAGGCACAGCAGAGCAGAGTGCATGAATGCAAACCCAGCATAAGAGTAGCGCTGGCGACAATTTTTTGTCACTATCTAATTTCGGCGGTAGATGGCGCACTTTATCTTTGAAGCGGGAGTTTAACATTGTGAATGTAGTTTTCATCTCGGATTTTTTAGCTTCCTCTCAAAGCGATTTTTTAAAATTGTTTCTCCGCTATCTGCTAATGATAATAATTGGCCGCAAAAAGTAGCCGATTCTTTAACTTCTCTTCAGGAGCCAGGTGTTTTTCCGCGTGAACGTTTTTTGTGACAACAGTCGTGCCATGCGTTTACAATTACGTAAAAAGGTTTTGAGATTGTGCAACGTAAATTGTTGTCGCCGTATTGTAAGTCTTCGCGCTGGTAATTGGTTTTCAGTTCACGAATAGCGTTCTTAACTGTTCTTTGATTCATTTTCTGTTGGATAGAACAATTTACTAGTCTAACGTGTTGTTTTGAAATCACTGTTGACTAGAACAATAATATGCGCGAGATTTTTTCTTTATTGTTATTTGATTGGAACAATTATATGCAAGAGATATGGATTTAATTTTTATTTATTTATTTATTTATTTATTTACTAGGTGGCCCTTCCGACCCTTTCGCATGCGATTAAAATACGATAAATTATATAGCGAGGTTGGTGGTTTGTAGTTGGATGAAGCAAAAACCGGTTCATTTGTAGTCATTGTGTATTTGTCAGATAAGAATGGTGAGTAAGGATAATACAAAACCAAAACAAAACGCCTTTGGCCACAATATTGGAGGTGAAGCATATGACAAAACAGGGAAACATGAGATATCTACACATCAAAACACCTTTATAGACAATATTAAAAGTTAAATATGACACAAACTCATGGAAAATACATTACAAAACTTCTTTCCGCACACTATTTGACCGTGCCGTTTGGACGAATCAAAGGAAAAAAACTTTACGGCTAAAAGTAAATTTTTCACTTATTTTTAAACAAACAATATAATTTGTCAGTCTGAATTAACAATTCGTCAGAAGCATAGGCGTAGAGTGCTTCTAACTTTTTTGGGGGAGAGGGGGGAGGCACGAATTGAATTTAGTTATGCCCTTTCTCCTTGATGGGTTTCAAAGTGGCCTTCCTCTGAACATTAGAGCACCTGAAAATGCGCAACCCGTCCGTTAGTCCTAATTTCGTGAGGAAATTACCGCCATTCCACCAGAGATGACTAACAGAGTAATGAAAACTTTAGAGAACGGTTTCGATAGTGCATCGTGGGAAGAAAAAAAATTGATTTTCCCCAATTAACACAATCTTTTCCTTAAATTAAAGATCTCTAGTCAACCACCGGCTACATAAACGCGCCGTAGCCACCGGCAGAAAGCGTTGCAACATAAGGCGGTCTGGGAAAAGGACTGTCGACAATGACTACGAAGCTGCTCCACTCCTGGGAGTCTGCGAGGTGACGTTAAAGTTGAAAGCCTCATTCGCTTCGCACCCCACTGATTGACGAAGAAGGCTCGTAAAATTAATAGTGCGAGCTCACCTCTGGGTCTTCAGCGAGAAAAAAGATAGACCAATAACAGCCCCTAAAGATGATGCCACCTTTAAAGCGCACCACTTAAAATCTTTTTTTAAATTATCCAGCGATCGGAGCGCCAAATCCAAAGTTAGGTCGCTAAGAAAAAATTAGCTTTAGTTAGCCCCTTAGGGCCTCTTCACATAGGAGTCCGTTGCGTAGCGTTAAGGAATAGATGACGTTGAGACGAAAATAAACCAATCATAGGCGTTAAAAATTTCATTGCTAATCGTTTGGAGGCCTATGATTGGTTTATTTTCGTTTCAACGTCATCTTTTCCTTAACGCAACGCAACGGACACCTATGTGAACAGGCCCTTAGTCTCAAGGTGAGAAGTTGCTCACTCCGGCCAGTGCGGTCGTGGGAAAATTGTCTGTCTTGCAGAGAACTTGACTTAGAACTTGACTCTTGACTTAGTAAGTGTTCAAGTTGATTCGTACCTAGGGCTAGGTCGAATCATCGAGACAGTAAAAGTCTCTAAATTCATTTGCTATAGGAATTCGTTTTCGACATCCAGTCGATCAGCTTCTAACGGAAGTATTGTATTGTGATAGGAGAGAGAGTAACTCTCCTGATTCCTGACGGGCGAAGAACTTATTCGACCCCGGCCGACCAGCTTATATGACTTTTAGTGCGACATCCAGTCGTCGTGGTTTCTGACGGAAGTTTCCTCAACCAGCCAAATAGTCTCCAGTATAGGGAGCCAGTGGATGCGCTGATCCTGAACGCAGACTTACAACTGACGTGCTGACTAGAATCGTATAAATTTTAACTGACTTTATCTGCTCATGCGGTGTGGGGTTCCTGAACTTTGACAGCTCGCCGAATCCTTAGAGTGCTTTGTGTTAAAATAATCTTTCCGTAATTTAATCTTTCTTCAATCTGTGTGAATAAAATTTATCCTTATTTAGTGTTATTTAGTCTGGTCGTGATTTTGTTAAACGCTACCAGTCCGACGACTTTTTACAATCGCAAATAACTGACACCACCTGAGTGGTGTTACTTTAAAAACCTAGTGAAAAAAAACTAGATTATAAGAACTTTTTGAAAATATAAAGCTTTTTTCTGTAAAATGTTTTGTTCGCTTTTTATTACCCTTTGAAATGTGTCCATTCTTCCGCAATCTGTACATGCTTACTTCAAATGAAAAACAATGCTTGCAGCAAAATGGCAAAATTATAAGTCATAAGACTGAAAAATAAACTACACATCAGAGGGAGAACAAACAAACATATATGTATATATATTTTATTAAAAACAAATTATTAACAATATACAATATAAAAATATAAATGAGGGCCACAGGGATCCTATCAGTGTAGCATTAATCAGCGTAGCATTAAGAATATTTTGAGCTTAAAATATTCATGTTATTTATATGCTGATATAATACATACAGTACAGTCATAGATACAAATATTTTTAAAGAAACCCGTTTAAGTATTACCATTTGAAAAATGATATCATTACTTAATAAGTAAAAATCTGGAAAGACACTATTTAACATATTCAACACTTTCTAATAATTTATCATATAATTTCATGTAATTTAAACTGAGTCAGTATACCAAATGAAAATTTGCTATACAGTTGTACATGTTGAATTTCATGTAATGGATGGAAAAATAGTACAAACATTTTGAGAAATATCCGTATATAAATCTAGTAGAAATCATCACAAATTTCTTATGAAAGAAAATATGCATGCTTTTAATTAAAAATATATATTTACAAAAATGCACCATTATTAGGACTAACACTAATTTATACAATATTAATAGAAATTTTACATTGAGAATACAGAGTGGGACTGAATGTCTTCAGAATTTATTATAAAGTACATAGACTTAAGTACACATTAAGAAAGCTTTTTCTCTGAATTCCCTTTTTTATGAAAGGCGCTTGAATCTATATTCGTGTGAGAGCCACACCCGAATATTTAAGTATTGTTAAAATAATATACGTATTCAAAACGTAAGAAGATATGAAAGAGAAATGTGTTTTTTATAATTCTCCGTAAATTACTTTTCTAACATTAATATTTATTACTGTAATCAAAGTTAGACGAATATTTACTGTTCAGACTACCAAGTATTTTATATTCACTTAATGTATAGATGAGTCGAACAGAAAACTATGGCTGTGTTTCATATATTGCTGGAAAGTTTTTCCCTTCCTATGTAAGCCATTTCTATTGCGAAATTTTACAATTTCATAGAATGGGCTCGAGGTAGCCTTGTGGTAGCGCGCTGGGTTTCGGTACTGAGAGTGCTCGGTTCGAATCCAGAAGAACGCTATTAAATACCTACCGATCTAGGCCGGATATGGGCACGTTAAATCTGTAGACCAGAATGTCCTATGAGGTCAGAGAGGGTGGGAGAAGGTACGACTTTCCCCCAATAACTAACTGCAAAATGTAATGAAAAATATCTAAGAAAGGAAACTTGTTTGTCGGACTGACATTTATTATTGCCATATATATATATATATATATATATATATATATATATATATATATATATATATATATATATATATACATATATATATATATATATATACATATATATGTATATATATATGTATATATATATATATATATATATATATATATATACATATATATATATATATATATATATATATATATATATATGTATATATATATGTATATATATATATATATATATATATATATACATATATATATATATATATATATATATATATATATATATATATATATATATATATATATATATATATACATATATATATATATATATATATATATATATATATATATATATATATATATATATATATATATATATATATATATATATATACATACATACATACATACATACATATATATATATATATATATATATATATATATATATATATATATATATATATATATATATATATACCAATCACAGAACAAGAATTTCGAATTGAGTCTTTTGCAAAAAGAAATGTACTTTTGTATACAAAACTGATAGACTTAAGACTTTTATACGAGTCAAAAGATTTTTTTAAAAATCAATACTAACAAATATCTAAAAATCACTGTTTTTGACTTAAGTCCTTTATACCAGGCTTCAAAGATATAACATTCGATACAGTTGGGATTCGTTTCCTTTCATCAGAATAGTCATATTTTCAATGTATATATCAATGCATGTATCACTATCAGGAATTACAGAACTTGATTCAATGATTTTGGAAAAGTATCAACTCTGGTCATGTGTTTTCAAATTCAAGTGTTAAAGACGGCATACTTTATCTATATATAAAATGAAGAATTAAAGATCAAGTTAAGTTATAAAGATGTACTCAGGCATTTAATATATAGAAACCAACAAATATACATTTAACACAAGTTTGTTAGCATGGAATGGATGTTGATACCTTTCTACACAGCGTATGTATTATTTTTGAACTTCAGTTTCACAATAATGACTAGATACAGAAAAGTGAAGGTTAAACAATGTGGATAATTTCCGCTTGAAATTATAATTACTACTTAATATTTCTCTGTATTTAACAATACAAGAAAATGTGATAGCAAATAACTACACTAAGCTGCAGAATATGAATATTGTTCTATTTTGTGGATTATCCGTGTTTATAGAACAAAACAAAATTTTTTTTAAATATTTCCTGGAACCCCTTAATTTTTTTTAATTTATAAATACAGGTACCTGTGGAATGATTAAATTAATATATGCACCTTAGATTTTAATTCAAAACACAGTTAGTAATATGTAAAACACTACTGCGAAATTTCATTGAAATATATTGAACACTTTTTAAGTTATTAGCTTTCTCGTTTACAAAAGTAACCGAAAAATTAGTGTTCTAGAAAATGCATTTTAAAGATTCTACTTCCGATATTTTGATATACTTTCAGTTTATTAAAGTAACCATAAGTTCTCATCCAATGATCATTAAAATTAAAGTAAAGCAGTTTTAGAATCCTAAAAGATTGGTCTTTGAAATTAAGCAATAATGATAAAAATAATAATAATAATAATAATAAATCGGCATTTCGCAGCAAAACAGCCATTTTAACGTAGGCAGATTAAGCTATAAATTCAGATCATGGTCCCAGTTGAACTCTAGAGCATACCTGTCCCACCTCAAGAGCTTACCCATGCATAAGGATACGTAATTTTCGTATTTACGAAATAGATGCGAATAAATGCGAAATTTGCCGATATAAGCTAATAAATGCGAAAATTATTTTTTTACCATTTTTCGGCAGGTGAAAACTCGGTGATAAACGGCTTTTTAAGCGAAATTAGGTAATAATAGTAATAATTTATAACATAATTGCTAATGTAAGACCATCCGCGGTCTTTAACTGAGAAAACTCACTCTCCTTCGGATTTGTTCCGAATTTCGACCGGACAATTTGTCTTTACCGGAGTCGAACCTAAAAATATAACTGTAAACATCAACCATCAAGGTTTGTGGAACAAGTTAGTAGATTTAAGAACGTCTCTTGAGCGTCAAAGTCAAGGGTATTTCAACTACTTGCAGTTGTCGACCAATAGATCCCTGTTAAAGTCATGCAGATTTTAATTGCAACGAAATGCTGCTATCTTAACTTTGCAAAGGCTATACAAAGCCTCTACAGTCCTTTTAACAGAGTAAATGCTGAGATATTTTAATATGTACAACATAGTAATTAATGACAGAAGGCAAAGACTTAAGGACGGTAATGTGAAGACTTCTGCAATGTTAGCTTTTAAATAAGAATTTTTATACTTACCTATTCAAGTAAGCAAACTTGTAATTTTTTTTTAATAAATGCGAAATTTTTGAATTTATATATATTTTTTGCGAATAAAGGCGAAATTTTACATATTGTATTTTTTGTTGTTGCTGAATTTCGATATTTTTTATGCGAAATTTACGTATCCCTACCCATGCATTATCACGGATAATCGACAGTTCGGCGGAACTTAAGTCAAGCTCTGAGGATAATGAGTTTAGAGCTTTCAGTCATATCTGTTGAAAATAACAAATAGTGTGTGTTCACTTTTCTAGTATTACATGAAACATTGCGAAATAAAAGTTATGCCATGTAGCAAGTGAATTACACGGTAAACCTTCCGTTTAAAAATAGGACAGCGAGTGATACAATGGCGAGGAAGGGTGAATGAATCCTTTGAAAGCTCTCAGCACCGTTGCAGAGATCCCCGAGGCAGAAACACATGTAAACAGGCTTTCTCTCGATAATGGTATTCGCGCAGCGTTCTTCCCCGTCCGTCGGAGGACGCTGGACGCATATTCTTTCAGTGGCAGTGTCGAAATCTGGAAGAAAAAAAAAGAATTGAAAATGCATAGTGTCATTAAAGTAATGCAAATTAAGGTGACCCGGGACACAAATTTTTATTTTTCTCAGCTACCGAATTTGCCGGCGTATAGGACGTTCTTTTTTCCCCATCGAAATGAGGCTAAAATATGGGGTGTGCATTACGGGACGGTAATCAAAAATCTGACTTGAAATTTCAGTCTGTCTAAAACTTCTGGATTATATTTATTGATTTGCGAATGGGTCAAATCTTCAGGGAATGCTGTGGCTCTAATTGATTCTTCATTTAGCTCTGGAGATGAGTGTATGAGTTTTGAGAATTCTGATTAAAAGGTACCTAACTACAATGTTCCCTCGCTATATTTTTTCAAAACTTCATGGAATGCTGTGAAACAGGAGACAGTCGTAAAGTCGTTTAAGAAATGGGGAATTAGTAACTCACTTGATGGAACAGAGGTTGATTTGTTGTACGAAGATTCAGTTTCTGAAGAAGAGGCTCTAATTGATTCTTCATTTAGCTCTGGAGATGAGTGTTTGAGTTTTGAGAATTCTGATTAAAAGGTACCTAACTACAATGTTCCCTCGCTATATTTTTTCAAAACTTCATGGACTGCTGTGAAACATGAGACAGTTGTAAAGTCGTTTGAGAAATGTGGAATTAGTAACTCATTTGATGGAACAGAGGATGATTTGTTATGCGAAGACTGAGTTTCTGAGAAAGATGCTCTAACCGATTCTTCATTTAGTTCTGGAGATGAATTTTCAGGATTTGAGAATTCTGATTAATAGGTACCTAACAACAATGTTCCCTCGCTATATTTTTTCAATACTTCATGGAATGCTGTGAAACAGGAGACAGTCGTAAAGTCGTTTAAGAAATGGGGAGTTAGTAACTCACTTGATGGAACAGAGGTTGATTTGTTGTACGAAGATTCAGTTTCTGAAGAAGAGGCTCTAATTGATTCTTCATTTAGCTCTAGAGATGAGTGTTTGAGTTTTGAGAATTCTGATTAAAAGGTACCTAGCTAAAATGTTCCCTCGCTATATTCTTTCAAAACTTCATGGAATGCTGTGAAACATGAGACAGTTGTAAAGTCGTTTGAGAAATGTGGAATTAGTAACCCATTTGATGGAACAGAGGATGATTAGTTATACGAAGACGCAGTTTCTGAAGAAGAGGCCCTAATTGATTCTTCATTTAGCTCTGGAGATGATTTTTTGAGTTTTGAGAATTAATTAAAAGGTGCCTAATTGCAATGTTCCCTAGTTGCATTTTTTATGGCCATAAATAACTATAAAATTAGTACAGTAAATCATTATGGAAATTCATGAAAAAAATGTAGAGGATTATTTTCTTTAAAAATATGTATAAAAAGAGGTCTTATACGCCGTTGCGTCCTATACGCCGGTATACACGGACGGTGCATTTTTTAATATTAATTTTTTTTCAAACGTGACTTTATTTAAAGATCACTATACACAATATTAAATACAAGAAAGCATTGGAATTTTGTTTAAAAAATTATTTAAAATTTAAAGCATGATGATTTTTTATGCATATCTTCTGCCCCGATAGCTATGTTTGCATAAAGTTTTAAATTTTATTATGGAGTAGGCTTCAAAATAATTTATCTAATGGATTTACACAAAATAAACTTATTAATAAAATTTTTGATAATTTAAAAGGGAAAAAATCAAATTATTTTAAAGGGCATCTTTTTTAGAAATTTTTTTTTCTCTAAATCAAAAATTATAAAAGAAAACTCCCCTAATTTAAAATTGAAAGCAGATCAAACGAACAACTTACCGTCATTTTCCCCTTCGACTATTTTTCCACACCACCCTGAAGCACAGGGTTGTGCCTCTATCCCCTTCACACCGTCCACTGTTGTGACGTTGTGCCCGAAAGGATCCTTGCAGTCACCCAGTTCTCCCCGTGAACGGCAGACGTAGCAGTGCCGAATGCGACCTGTATGATGGCGATATAAAAATTAAATTTTTTTTCATGCGGGTTAAACAAAAATCACAGAAATCTGAAGAAAAATTGCTATTTTGCTAAGTTTTGGTTTTCATTGTTTAAATACTGTTACGAATTTTACAAGTCAAAGGTAATCTAGCCAAATATGAGAGTTATCGCCAAATTAGCGATGGATTTGGTGAGTTATTTTGGTCAACAAATTTGGCGATATATCGCCAAATGGTCGCCAACTTTCCGTCTAGACCTTTCTAGAAAGGTCTAGTGATATCTAGCTGGTTGACCGATAGAGGGCGCTTTTGAAGTCTATAAATAAACCTGACATTGGCATTGGAACTCAGTGTTCCTTTCTGCTGAGAAAGGAATGTATTGAAAGTGCGTTAGGCATATATTGAAGACTCTGTTATCCTGACTTGTGTTTTTAGAGTTTTCTGCTGTATAGAAGACAGTTGTTACGTGTTTTCTGTTTGAATTGGTGTATGAGCCTGAAGAATTTACAGAATAATAAGTTTTATTTTGTGTGCACTTTCTGAAGAAATTTTATTCAGTCCTATCGAACCCAGGAAAACGGAACAATACGTAAACGATCAATTATACAAAATACAGTTAGCTTAAGTAAATTGTAAATAATACAACAGAAAAAGTAAAAGGTTAAATTACAGCAAGAAAGAACTGACAGATGAACAATTTTTTTAAAAATGTGCAATTAGCGCTCCACGCAGCATAAATGTAAGATTCTGTAGCAATAATAGAAAGTGCAAAAAAAAAACGAAAAACAATCCAAAAAATATAACGAGGTAATTGACCGGTCTCTTCATCAGGAGACCTAACCGAGTCGGTTGCCTCAAGGAGTAACTTATGAATAGGATGTAGATCTAGCCCAAAAACATCCCAAGGCCCCGAGATCCTCATATAGAAAATAGAAATTCAAAAGTATTAGAAATTACAGTACACAAAAGAACAGCTTAGAATTTCATTGTCCAAATCACCCTAACCCGGTATTTTGAGAAGTGACGGTTGAAATAAAGAACCTGCTATTTGACATTAAAATTACAGCACCGCAGTAGAACTACAGCGTTACTACCTAATTGATATGAAAAGAAATAATGAGTATTCAAAGAAATAACGAAGAAACCCGATTTTTACTGGCCTTAAAATAAACCCGAGTCCAAATACTATTAATTTAAATAATTTTAGATTACCGAAATTTTTTTAGGGAAATTATTCCACAAGTATATATATATATATATATATATATATATATATATATATATATATATATATATATATATATATATATATATATATATATATACATACATACATACATACATACATATATATATATATATATATATATATATATATATATATATATATATATATATATATATATATATATATATAGTGAGAGAGAGAGAGAGAAAGAGAGAGATGATAAGGAGTGTATGATACATAAATATATATTATATATGCTTTAAAAATTTAAAGACATTAATTTAAGTACTTTCAATTTTTTAGCTGTATTTCAATCGAATGTCTATTTGGAGATGAAATGTTAAGATATACTTGTGCATGATTTTTCTAAGCATTTTCCATCACTGTCTTTTTGACACGTTATAACGTAAGGAGAATTAATATTAGAGTAATGCACAATAAATTTTTACACATATATCCCGTCATCATTTTTATTCTTCAAAAGTGAACCGCATATCATCCATCACACACCTCTCTGCGTGACGTAACGCTGATGACAGATCTCCTCGGACATTACGCACAGCAGATAAGTGCGTCCCTAATGTTGCACCATTCTAATTCACTCTCATCCAAGTGTGGCAAGCACTAATTTATCAACACAATGAGCCACTCCGCGAACAGCTTTCGTCGAAACAAGAATAGCAAAAGCGTATCGAAAATAGATCAATATCTTGCGTTTGCTCCACATCTTAAGTAGAATTCAGGTGATTTACTTCTTTGGGTAAGGAGGTCGTTTCCATGGAATGTAGGCAGAAAAAAGTGAAAAGTATTCAAGCTTTCTTTGTTTGTAGTGTATGTCACCCATTTTCGTATTATGTCAAGTGTTTTTTTCGGCTTAAGGGGAGGAAGAATATCACTTCGTTGCTATCGGCAACAGAGTTGACTTCGATTTTATTACAATGAAAACGGCTCCGCTGACATTTAATTATTCCGCCGAAGCTTTTCATTAGGCAGTGATATATACAGCTACTTTTTCTAGAATTTTGTTGTTTTGCCTAGCGTGCATCGTGTGATAGGCTAGTTTCGATCTTGAATAGAGTATTTCACTGTCGGAGTGAAATATATTTACTTATTATTTCTTTTCTAAAAATATTGAAGGTCTTGTACATTAAATATTGCTTTCAGTCCTTTGCTTTGGAGAAAATATAATGAACTGAGTCATGTGATGTAGTCATACTTTTTATAGGATATTTTTAGACATTTATAGAGCTTAATAATTTTGAAAGCTATATTATTGAACTGACACAAACAGACAGTGCCAAGAGAGTTCTGCCAAAATTTAGAATTCCTCACTTTAAAAAGACATGTAGAGAGCTAATCCAATGTTCGTTCAACATCAGTACCTTGTGTATTGATCATATTCATGAAATTGGGATCAAATTTACAGTGTCGATCATATTTCCAAGGAAATTGACTTCATTCGACATCTTATCTAGGGAAAAAAATAAACGGGCTCCGAATATAGATAAGATATTTTGACCACTTGATTTGGTAAAATATCTATCTGATAAGTATGTAATTGTTTATAATTACCTTCGTGCGATCGCATTACAGAGTCAAAAATAAAGGTAATGTTTTACTCTAAAATTTTCTCACGGGATTACACTGAAGTCTTACGACATCACTTGGGCAGGATCTATTCCTGCGCAGTTCACATTTTTAAAAATGGACTTGATTTGTGCGTTCGTTGAAAATTTATAAAGAATTTTCAACGAACATCTTTAAAGGTACATCTTTAATGAATTTCATAATTAAAAAAATATATCTGTATTTATTAGAGACTATAAACATGGGATATTTTTTAATGGAGACCTTTGTGTCAAGATTTTCTGACAGCTTTTAGTCTCGGGGCATGAAAAAATTTCGCTAAGTGAAAATTATAGGCATGTTTTTAATATGTACTGAAAGTAGGTTACAAACACATGTCATGATGAAGACATTTTGACAACGACTCGAACTCTTTTCCCCAAACTATGGTCTCTTTTGATATTACAGAAATAAGAATTACATGAATATAACAAATATAAATATACATAAATATATTCCACTGTATATTTATTTATTTATTTATTTATTTATTCAGCACTGAATTAATTAATGGTGAGGTACATCTGTATACATCAACAGCGAAAACTCTAATCCCTTTTAATATCCTTTAATCCCTTCGGCATAACATGAGAACAACCCAGTAATGGGGACGAATTACAAAGCTTTACTAGTAGATTTCAAACAATTATGAACGCAAAACATCGAAAGAGCTTATGAAATAACACGAAAAGCATACTGACTAATAACTCAGAGCATTCATAATTGTTTAAAAATATAACCGAATAGATGCATTAAGAAGAAAATATTTATGAATATTATAAATAAGCAACTTCTTTTACGGGATATTGTTGAGATAAAGATTATTTTTGTCAAATTTTTGTCCTATGTGGTTAAGGTGCAATAAATATTTTCTTCAATGGTTCTTCGTTTAACCAAAGAAAAATGATGGGTTTTGGTTCCTATATTAGTATTCCAATTAACATCAATATTAATAATTAGCATTAATATTAGTATTCCAATTAATTATTAGCATTAAAGTTCCAATAATTATAATCAGTAATTATAATAATAGGATTCCTTATAATTCCAATATTAATAATTAACATTAATATCAGTATTCAAAATAATTATTAGTATTAGAGTTCCAATAATTATAATCAGTAATTATAATAATAGGATTCCAATAATTATAATACCAATATTAATAATCAAAATTAATATTAACATTTACAATTACCATTAATATTAGTATTCCAATTATTTATTAGTATTAGGGTTCCAATATTAGTATTAGATTCGGTAACAAAATTTTACCATCGTATGGAACAAAAAGCAAGGTTGACTAATGATCTAAAAACATACTGAATTTTCCGAACTGCCAAATAATCAGCACACATAGAGCGTTTTTTATCTGTATATATCAAATAGTATCTTTTCGAGGAAAAACTTTCGATTCAAAGAAGATAGTGTAAGGTCAACTATTATCCATACATCTTGAATTTTAATAATTTTGTAATCCATTTCTCTCGAAACTTCGTTACTAGAATTAAATGTAGTTAAGTCTATCTTAAAGGTCTATTTCGAAACGTTCGGCATACAAGGGATTGGTGGTATTTGAAACAGTATGAAAAATATGGAATGATTAATGATTAAAAAAACAGTAATCATTATTAAATAACGGCCTAAAACAGAGATAGAAGAAACCAATTTTTAAGGATAATATAAAAGCAATATCTACCATGTATGAAGATTTCGCTGATAATGAGAAAGTTTAAAGTGATTACAATAATACTTTAAAATCTTTAGTCAGTGGCTTGAGAAATAATAGATATCTGCTGACCTGGTTTAGCCAGAAACTTAGTAACTGGGATTAAGTTCACGACCGTTTTAATGGTCGTTCTACATCAAAACGTCAATGTTATAAGTGTCGGATAATATGTGAAAGCATGCTAGAAAAAATAATGAATGACTAATGATTCAAAAGACGGAGAGTTACTTAAAATATTCCAACACAGATATTTTAACTAACATTTTATAAAATATATAAATGTTATATCTTTTCTTGATGATGGCTTCCTGGGAAATGATAAGTGATTATACAAAAACTTTAAAATTTTAATCTAAGTGGCTTGTATGGAAACAAATATTTTTTACTCACACTGGTTCAGTTTCAAGGGAAATGACTGAGAACGAATGCGACCAAGTTTTTCTGGTAGCTCTGCCAAAAATATTATATAAGTTATATGGGTATTTTATGGGCCAAAATATTATATGGTTTTGAGAATATTTGAAATTACACGAAGAAAAGAAAGTCCTAATGATTCAAAACCACTCAGAAATACCATAATAAACTAACAGTGAATTTAGAGCGAATATTTATTATATATAATACTAGCTGAATACCCGTGCTTAGCTAGGGAGTACATTCAAATTAAATACAACGGACAATGTACGCAGTAATTCCCCAAAAAATTATAAAACATACAAAGGCAATGTATGCAATTAATGCCAAAAAAATATATATTTATAAAAAATTGTAACGGATATTTTTTTAGGCAAAATAATGTGGAAGAAAATATTCAAATTAAATCTAATTGAACATACTAAAGAATATAGTACAGTTAATATAGTACAGTTTGGGGAATATTTCTTTAAATGTATTTTAATGTTTTTTTTTGGATAATGTCAAATCGTCTGCCACATTAGAAAGAAAAAATATTTTTTTGTCAATTTATTTCGTTGTTATGCACGTGACGCAAAATTAATTTAAAATATCTAAAACAGAAAAGAAACCACGTAATCAGAATTTAATACATTAAATTCTAAAAATTAATCCTTAAAAATTCACCAAAAATCAGAAAATGGAGGTAACATTCGATAAAGATTTCATTTTAAAGGAATTTTTAGGATCTTTCTCGTGATATAAATTTTATAACCCTCAAATTATTATTTTAAATGAAAACTTTAAAGAATGTTACAAAAAAAGAATGTTACAGCTTAAAAATTTAATTAAAAAAATTTAAGAAGAATTTTTCGAAAATCTTTCTTAGTACACCCCTACACTATAAGAATAATCGCCATGAAAAATTTCAGCACTTTAACTCCAGCGGTTTGGTCTGTGCGTTATCTGTCAGTCAGTCAATTACGGAACTGTTATATATATATGTAACGCTATTAAATATGGGGGGCGATGACGCGACCTTAAAATGGGATTTTAGTTATTAAAACATAGGATTTAACAATTAAAAAGTTTGGGAGTTCAAATAAGCGGCGTAATGTACTGCAGTGAAAATGGAATTAATGGGTCGGCTTGATTCAATCTCCGAAGAACCGCAGAACCACATGGGAGAATTTTTAGGTAGACGTATAGCCTTGCAGTTTGGCGCTAAGAAAATGCTGAGTTTAGCAAAAGAACGTGTACGATATGACATCACGTATAGGTAATGAGCGTCACTAAGCGTTGGTTTTATCGTTGAAACAAAGAAAAATCGGCAGAGTCATGGAGAGATAGCATCGAGTAAAGATGTGTGCCGAAGGCACACATCTTTTAATGGGGATTGGGAAGTCATTTCTTTTAGATATGGAGCTGAGAGTCTTAAAAAGGTTTAATAAATACTCGTAATTGATATTGGAGTTGTCGTCACTGTATTTGAGTTTGGATTCTACATTGCCTCGCCACCGGACCACGGACTGCAAAATGCTGAATAGGATATTTGGAATGATGTGTTAATAGGATCGGGCGTGAAGCACCAAACTATTATTGTTATCTATATATATATATATATATATAGATAACAATAATAGTTTCTTTATACATATTTCATTTCAGATAAGATTATTAAAAAATGACATTCAAAAACCTAAAAATAACTATGGCTTGAGGGCATCCTAATATAGAATATTTTTATGATCTATTTCAATTGAAAATTAAATGTTGGATATAGAATATACTAAAGTTATATTAAATGTAATTTTAAGAGTAAATAAAAAAAAGAATTTAAAGCGTTTCCTTCCGCAGTAAACTGTAAAAATGTAAAAGACGTGAAATCGAATAACATATAATGGGAGTCCATATTTGCATTGTATTATATAAGTGATGGCACTTCGTACCATCGTAAGTTTTTGTGAAACTTAGAAGTGAGTAAGTAGAAAAACAAACTGATCGGGGAAAAATAACAAATGGTTCAACAACATAGCTGTTAGAATCGAGGACTTGTATCCCCGTAACACATTAAACATTTTATGGTGCCACTATACAAGAGTTGTTGATAAAATAGGTGTCTGTAACTGAAAATACATTTTAAAAATCATGATTATGCACAGTTGTGTCTCTGTCGTAACCTCCGGAAACTAATTTTGAACTTTTCCTTTTCTGAAGCAGTCATTTGCATGGTCTCTCAACCTGAACGACATAAGTTGTTAAGTGGCGAGGTAAATGAGTGTATCACGTCAAGCGAGCTATTACATCATTAGATAACGACGCTGTAATAAACTGTAATAACCAGAAGCTTGGACAGGGATAACGATTTAACGATTGTTGATTCTATATGTGACTTTCTCTGACGGGAATAGAACGTGGTTTTAAGTGGCCATTTTAAAGCAAACCCGTCAATCAATACACAGGCGTTTGTAACTGATCATTCGACACGACGAATCACAAATCTGAAAAGGAACTGTTGTCTTTCTATAAATTTTAATTTATTCAGCGACACGTGATGTTTTAAGCCTGCTGTGTACTAACCATATTGGATATGCTCACCTTCATGTTAACTTTGGAGAAAATTTGTCTACTATTCACAGCTACATAAATGCTGATAATCCAATAAAAATGATATTTTCAGATAGCCTGATCTTTTCTACACCTTGCACAAGATTCCTTTTATAAATTTAGGCCACAAAAAGAATTAAGGATCGTTTAAAACACACTACACCAGATATTTTTCTCGAATCATTTACATTTTAAAATATTATTTGCATATTTAAAAAAAATTCAGGTAGTCTCTTCTAACGAAACTACTGCGGGTTATTAACTTAGGATTGCTTATCGTTGCTTACGTCTTTTGTAAATATATATATATATATATATATAGTTTCTCTGGATAATCCGGATCAGATTTGAACACGTTATTTTTAATTAAAGTTCACATTAGATAATAATTTTTCACTATGATAGCAAGAACGTAACTACAAGTACGCCAAATATTCGCTTTTTAGTTTCATTCAATGTACACAGTTCCTGAATAGATTCTACAATAAATTATGGTGATAAAATGCTTTTTGTTGAGTTTAAGAAAGCTTTACTAGACTTGCCATTTCTTTGTTAAGAAATGATGTGAAAAGTTAGTTTGATATTTTTTAATGTCTTGTAAACAATATTATGCAATTTTGCTATAATATATAGTTATAGTAATAAACGGTAAGCATGCTTAGTGAAGGATTTTATTTTGCTTATTACCCATATTACCCGAATTATCCGGATTTTCGATTGTCCGGATTGCCCATGGTCCCAGTTAGTCCGGATAAACGAGGTTTTACTGTACATTCCAATTTGATTTCATATTTGAAAAATTTAAAAACTAAAATTTCTAATCTCATTATCACGAGTGCCGCAAACTGAAAAAGCTTGGGAATCTCTGGTTTATATATTTGGCAAATGTATGATGAACGTGTGAGAGGTCATCAAGTACGGTTAATTTTTTTTAATTCCTAAAAGGGATATAAGATAAACTTAATTAATAAGAACTTTAGCCATTTTTAAAATCAAATTTCACGTTATATCATTATAATATAGAAAGGATATCGGTTCCTTTTAAATAACCGTCGAACTCAGCCCCGATTTAGAAAATTCTTCCCTATACGCACAACTCGGGATGGGGGCCCCCTAACACTGATGTGGGCGTAAAATTTCCAAAATTGACACACACACAAAAAAATCATGATCCATTGTGAAAGTACTATTTTACCAAGAATTGGCGTAGAAGCCTAGTACCTTATCAAATGACAAAAAGTAATACAACATACTAACTTCTTCATTAAAACACCAATACAATGCAACCAGAAAAACTTATTAATTCCTTATATACACTATAACATACACATGAGGAACTATACATATATAGTTCCTCATATGTTGGCCTACGGAACGTAGTTAAACCATTGTCCTGATGGTCCTGATGGTCCTGAACTATACATATACCTATACATATGATGAACCAATCAATCAATCAAATTTGAAAGGATATATAAAAAAAATGCTATTAAAAAGGGTAAAATAAAAAAAATTGAATTGGGAATTTTTCTTTTTTTCCTTTTAAAATTAAAATTTTGTCTAGGGGCCCCAACATTCGGGGCCCCTAGACCCCGGGCCTACCGGGCCTAATGAAAAATTAGGGCCTGTTGGCACTACTTATCGACAGGAAGATGAAAATTTCTTTTAGAGCAAAGCTATTTCCTTTTTAGAAAAATAGTCCTAATTGTATTGTGTCTATTCTGAAGTAGGTTCAGATTAATACGGTCATCTTTTTGTTACAAGAGGGCTAATTAGACCGGGACCTACAGTTTAAAGGCCGATTCCGAACTCGAATCTAAAGAGTTTATCTATAATATTTTAAATAAAGCAAAAAAGGAGCATGAAGGGCCATATATGTTAGAATCAAATACTGTCGATGCATGCGGAAATAGTAGGAGATAAGTTATATTAAAATCTTAAGTAGGGATTCCCAAGTTATAGATATATTTAAAGCAATGGTAAGTTATCATTTGATGATTTATTTTAGGTTTGCTTCAATATTTATCGAGTGCTAGATGGATAGATGATATCAACTGATCATCCACTCACAAAATAGTTGGAAGATACGATTATAACAGAGGGAAAACTCAAATAATACAGATGGCATATTCCATAAATTTCGTAAGTTTTTAAAATGTTGCACCTCACCCTACACAGACGAAATAGTAATATCATATAAGCTAAAAAGGCCATCTGAAACAGGCAAGTAAGCGTACATAACGAAGATAATTATGAGGAATTTTAAGTAATAGTTGTCATTAAAACTTTTAAACGGCGAATTTATCCTCTATTGTGAACAGATGTTTTTGGCTCCCACGTATGTGGTTAAATAATTTATGAGTAAAACAGTTCCATGTTTGTAGAATGGGGAATAAAATCTTCGATTTGTTAGATTGGGAAACCAATTTCCTTAAATTTTTTTTTCTGTTGTGCTTGTTTAACAAGTAAGTCAAAGGATTTCAGATTAGCTCAAAGTTTTCATGAAAATATAGCTAATGACATTCTGTCTAATGGCGTTGTGTGTTGTATACAATATTTCAAATAAAACAGCATGTTATAAAGGGTAGTTGTGTATCTATAAAAAAAGCCTTTATTTCACTAGAAAACTTCATTGATAAGAGATTTAGAGGAATCGGGCTTAATATCCTAGAACTATCGAGCTTGTTAGATTGACTGATTTTAATATTTGCAGAATTAAGAATATTTTAACTGCTGGTAATTTCAGTGTCAACTTGAGTTTTTAGACAGTCTGGTTACATAAAAGGGGGCGAAAAAAATTACTTGATTTAAAGTAAACTAACTGAATACTTCGCTACGGAGTACATTGAAATTAAATAAAACGGTCAATGTATGCAATTAATGTAAAAAAATATATTAAAAAATCGTAACGGATATTTTTATAGACAAAATAATGTGGAAGAAAATATTAAAATAAAATACAACGGTCAATGTATGCATTTAATTTGCATATTTAATATCCATAAAACATACTAATTTGAATTAAATTCTTAAAAAACTTCCATCTCAATTAGTCTACTGGTTAAATTTTATCTTTTACCGTATTTTAATATTTTTTGTCAATTTATTTCGTTGTTATGCACGTGACGCAAAATTACTTTAAACTATCCCAAAAAGAAAAGAAACCACGTGATCAGCATTTTATAAATTAAATTCTAAAAATTAATCTTTAAAAATTCACAAAGAAAAAGACTTTATTTTAAAGAAATTTTTATCTTTCTCGTGATATAAATTTTATAACCCTCAGATTATTATTTTAAATGCAAACTTAAAAAGCAGTTACAAAAACAACTTAAAAATTTAATTTTTAAAAAATCTAAGAAGAATTTTTAAAAATCTGTCTTAGCGCACCCCTACACTCTAAGAAGAACAGCCATGCAAAATTTCATCCCTTTATGACCAACGGTTTGGTCTGTGCGCTATATGTCAGTCAGTTACGGAACGGTTAAATACATATATATATTGAAATAAGGACTGCTGACGTAAATTTTTTCTAATGAATATAAAATAATTTAAAACTCCACACACGAATAAGAAATTTATAATATCGTAGAGATTTTAACCAATAAAATACTTTTCCTGCATATCTTTAAAACTGCAGATAAATAGTTTGCAAAAAAATTAAACCAATCACGAGGAAACTCTAAACAATAATCGTTTCCTATATTTCAAGCGTACTTCTTGTAAAAAGAACATCAAGCATTCTTAAACTGAAAAAAAAAATCTGTTGTTACGCTTGTTCATGTTTTTATGAAAAACTCAATTTTAAAAAGCCCTATATATTTTTGTGAAAATCGGTGATTTGTTGAAGATAGAAATCTTGAAATTGTAATACCCGTCGATCTACAACAAATGCTTCCAATATTGAAAAATAAATTCCTTATGTAGAATTCATTTCGTAACGTGGGGATTAATTTCCATGTAAATGCCTGTAAAAGTCAAGGGTTTGCATCAAATTTTGTTGTAAAGAGCATGTCTCTTAAGGGAATTTTAATGCTGAGATTTTACTGCCTGTAGGTAGTACGTGCATTGTTCTTACTCGAAAACTACTGCCGATGTTTCACATGTTTATACTATTACAATAGTATGCGCTATTCAGTTTGATTTCGTACAGAGCTGAAGTTTTCTATTTTAATTAACGATAATTGTTTCCTCACTTTATCACTTTGGTTCGGGAAATGTTTCGCAGGAAATTTCCAGTCTAATTTCCTCTCTAATTTCCCATAGTGGATAAAAACCTCGGTAATAACTTCCCTTGTCCTTTTAAAGAAGTGGCTTAAAACCTTTTGTTGATCAGGGTCCACTTGTCTCCCCCCCAAAAAAATCGCCAGGGATCATCTCACAGTGAACCCTTTTCGAGGCAGAAATTGTATAATATTCCCAATAAACAAACTACTTGTGATAAAGAACTGTGATAAAAATTTACTGATAAACTGAATTGCAAATTTCACGTAAAAGTAAACTTAGTAACAAGCATGAAAACCTTTGAAAACTTTTGAACTTACATGTGCTTTACTAGCTGTAAAATCCTTGGCTTGACATTGTCCAAAGCTTTGCGAACAACAACAAGAACAACAAAAAAGTGTTCCTAATTTTATAAAATTGTTAAATTTGGGGACGTTTTGAAACGATACCAATTTTTTCTTCTTATGACTCCTGAATTCGCGGTCTATTTCATGGGTTATCCCGGTCTACCGGTAAGATCCACTGCTTAAAAGAGATACGCATTGCATTGGTACACATGCATACGAGTTTAAAGGCCTCTATTTTCTTGCATAATTCTTTCTGATGCAATTACACCCAGATACATCCCCTTTACTTCATTTTCTTCAAACACGCATTTAGTCTCAAATTTGTTTATTTAGTCAAAATAGCACTGGGTCATTAGTTTGATACATGAATATTTAGTCTAAATATTAGCGATTATTTTGTCTAAGAATTCTCAACTGGTTTTCATAATTTTTTTTACTATATAGTCAAAAGATACACGATTATTTAGTCTAAAGATATACGACTCCAATAGTCTATATATAAAACAGTTCCGTAACTGACTGACTCACTGACATACAACGCACAGACCAAACCGCTGGACCTAAAGGGCTGAAATTTTGCATGGCGATTCTTCTTATAGTGTAGGGGTGCACTACGAAAGATTTTTGAAAAATTCTTCTTAGATTTTGTAAATTAAATTTTTAAGCTGGTTTTGTAACATTCTTTAAATTTTGTATTTAAAATAATAATTTGAGGGTTATAAAATTTATATCATGAGAAAGATCATAAAAATTCCTTTAAAATGAAATCTTTTTCGAATCTTTACCTCCCTTTTCTGAATTTTGGTAAATTTTTAAAGATTAATTTTTAGAATTTAATTTATTAAATGCTGATCACGTGATTTCTTTTACTGGTACTTTAAATAAATTTATCGTCACTTGCATAACAACTAAATCGACAAAATTTTTTTTTTATTTTCTTGCTAATGTGACAGACGATTGGACATTATACAAAAAAATATTAAAATACAGTGAAAGATATTATGTTCCTCAAACTGTACTATATTAACTGTACTATATTCTTTAGTATGTCCTATTACATTTAATTTGAATATTTTGTTCTACATTATTTTGTCTATAAAAATATCCCTTACGATTTTTTTATAAATATATATATATACAGTCGAACCTCCATATATCGAACTTCCCCATATCAAATTTTCTATATTTCGAACTCTTAGCAAATCTCTATGTTCATTACATAGAAAAACTGTTTCTATATATCGAAATTTTTTTTCACGACATATTGGGAGATTTTATTCCACTTTAGAATAAAATCTTCAAATTTTTGGCGTTTGAAACAATACGTCGTAGACTTCAATTCGCGGAAAATGTCCCTAATGAAATTTTTAGTGGACTGAATAAATGCGAGCATTTCTATGATGAACTTTCCCCAAAACTGGCTGTTCAGCAAGATGTTCGTATTTTTTTTAGAAGAATGTAACTGTGATCACTGTAACCACTATCTGGATTGTTTTTTTAAAAAGGTATATAGTACTCAATAAATCTTTCATATCATTTCATTTTTAGTTATTAACTTTCATTTAATGTGATTCGCATATAAATTAGAAATGGAGTTTCGTATACGAAAATTAGCTTTAATTTTAATGTTTTAGGAGAATTATGATAAAACTGAGATCAATTCTATGTATCGAAATTTTTTCCGGTATTTTGCTACTTCGATATATGGAGGTTCGACTGTATATATATATATATATATATATATATATATTTTTTTTTTTACATCAGTTGTATACATTGATCGTCGTATTAATTATATATATATATATATATATATATATATATATATATATATATATATATATATATATATATATATATTGGTATTAATTGCATACATTGACCGTTGTATTTAATTTGAATGTACTCCGCAGCGAAATGCGGGTTTTCAGCTAGCAATCATATATATTTTATACACCTTTCGCTACACTCTTGATATCCACTCTAAAAGTCTACCAAGATACAGGAATATTTAGTCTAAAGATACGTGATTATTTAATCTAAAGATATACGCCTCAAATTGTAATCATATCCCTTCTATACACTATTCACTACACGATTATTTAGTCTACAGATACTTGATTATTTAGTCTAAAGATATACGATTCAAATAGTAATCACGTCTACCGAGAAACACGAGGAACCAAGCTGATGAAGTCAATAATTATATAACGCTCATACAGCAGATATAGAATTGAGAAAGCTGAACTGAGAAGTTTTATACTTGAATCATTTATTAAATCCCAAAACTTTCATTCTTGAACCGGATTTCTCGTCTGTCCAGAAATTAATACAGAAATAAAAGCTTTTAAGCTAAGCTACAAATGAAGAAGAGGGAAAACAGAATTACGTAACAAATCCATTACTCACCATGTGCTTCGTGAATAGTTAATCCTAAAATTGCTACGCAGATTAATCTCGTGAACGTGAGCATAATCGATTCAGGTTAGTTAAAAAGGGAAAAAAAAAAAAACTTGGATTCAGTTTTCACTCACAACTCATCACAGTATTTCGACACCACTCTATAGATGTCAATGCCAGATGCAAACACGGTACCTGCGATGCAAACTCTTTAACAGTTGTCCTTGAAAGCAACAGCTTGCGGTATTCCTCGACTGAAATTTCTACAAGATGAGAAAACTCTTTGCTTCTTCACATGGTGACGAGGTGTGTAGGAATATAGGACAGCGCTCTTCTTTGGAACCGGTTTCGAAACCATGCAAATAGCTACCACGCGCTGTTTGACTGTTGGGTGACCTATTTAGGCGTTGATTACTTTTTCCCTTGTTTATTTGCCCCTCGCGTATTGCTTTCTTCGTCCGGAGATATTTCAGACGGATGTTGCGCAAGATTGTTTCCTTTACCTTAGAGATCTGTTCTAAGTAGAATTCACTAAGGCAAAATGATCTAGAAATGGAATCAAGCGAAATACCCCGAGCGAAATTTATAGAGGATATATGGTCAACAATAGGAATAAAGCTTGAAAGTTAAGTGGACATTCTTGCGATTATTTAAGCGAGGACAATGGGGTTTACTATTTTAAGCATTCTTTTGTTCTATTTAAATAACTTAAGAATTAAGATAATAAGAACATTTGTAAATGGAAATCCACTGAATTTGCAAAAGTTTAATAAAAAAGGTTGACAAAACTTTTTCACTACACACTAACAGAATCCTGATATGGACTGAATTTGAAGTTGCAAGGATTTAAGGCGACAATGGACCATGAAAAACTTTTTTTTTATTTATCAACCAATTGCTATGAAATTTTGTATACTTATACAGTGTTGTTTAGAGATGAAAATGCTAAAAAAAAAAAAAAAAAATCAGGATTAATTAATTAAGATATTAATTAAAATCAGTTTGTTAATTACTCTATTTAAAAATGCTCCATGGGCATCAATTTTTGTCTCAGATATCTAATTTTCTTTATTAAGCTAGCTTTATAGAGTTATAATAAAAGTTAGTAGCAATATTAGATTTACAGTCATATTTATAAAAACTAGAAAAGAAATCGATAAAAATAGGTCATTTTATGCAAAATTTTATCAAAAATTTTAAGATGTTTTAAAATAGTATAATGAATTTATTACTAAGTTTTATTCTAACATATATAAATAATCATTTTATGAAATTTTATGAAAATTCAAGAAAAATTATGACGCGTGGAACATTTTGAACTTACCGAAACGACTTGAAAACTTGTTTTGAGAAAATAGCATTTAAAGTTTTAATTTAACGTAACATTTCCATTGTTTTCGTTTGGAAAAAATACTTATAACTCGGTAAATAATGATCGGATAAACATACTTTTTTAAAATTTGAAAGCTCATGAGTTGCAGAATCATTTTCTGAAAGAAAAAAAAATTCGTTTTTGGGACATATTTTTGTCGATCTGAAGGTCCATTATCGCCTTAAAATAATTCTCCTCTCCCCTAAAATAAAATGCATATGATTATAACAGGTATCTACAAAATACTTGTTAATCATTAATGTCATAGCCATCTGTAGTTCCTTAGATGCAGTAATTGGGAATCTCATGAATTACAATGATAAAATATATTTGATACAAAAAGACGGGTTGATGGATGAGACTGTGGATAAGAATACACTTGTATATTATGATACAGATAATAAAGAGGTATGTATTTAAATATAAGTTAAATGAAATTTCTCAAAGAGACTGTCAATGAGAGGAAAGAAGGTATTGTTTGGAGAATGGAATTGAACCTTCCAGCCACATCTATATATTTAAGTTGCTAAACCGACTTTTTCGGCAGTCCGTAAGAGGAAACTACTGCATCTATTTACTTCATTTTGGTCTTAAACGAAAGATTGTAATCTGTAGATTTGTCAAATTTGGTTTGTGTAACTGTAATTTCTATTAATGAGCAATAATTTGAAATTAAAAATTTATTTCTGCGCATGCTCATTGACACGTTTTAATGATTAAAAACGTTTATTACGAGGAGTCTCTCTAGATCTCTCTTTGCCATTTTTATTTTTATGATAATTACGTTTGTGAAATATAAGATTAAATCTGATGGAAATTGTTTATTTCGCGTTGTTTAATTAGCGATAGTTTACAATTAAAAAAAATTGCTTTCCGAGCATGTTTAGTGACGTTTTTAAATCTGTTTTTAGATACTAAGCACGAGGCCGCTTAAACACGTTAATTTCTTTCTGCGCATTATTATGATTTTCAACATTTGGCAATGATGTGTTGAGTATAATTTGTGTATTAATACATTTATTTACTATCCAGCCGTCATGTTTTGACGGGTACCAACTAGTTGAATCTTAAGATGCCAGATGATCTGAATGTGTTTACATACACGACGGTGCAAAAGCATAATTAAATTTGACACCACTATTGAAAATACTCTTCATAGGTGAAGATGAACAAAGGTTTAACGTCCCTGATAATGAAACCCAAACAAACGTTCAATCGAGAAGTTCTTTTTTTTAAAAAAAAATTAAAGTACCGTAAAACCTCGTTTATTCGGACTAACTGGCACCATAGGTAATCCGGATAATCGAAAATCCGGATAATCCGGGGAATATGAATAATAATCGAAACAAAATCCTTAACTAAGCTGACTTATCGTTTATCAAGATAAAAACTTTGTTTTGTGACAAAAATTACATAGTATTGTTCACAAGACATTAAAAAATATAAAAATAACTTTTCACATCAATTCTTAGCAAAGAATTGGTAAGTCTAGTAAAGCTTTCTTAAACTCAACAAAAAGCATTTTATTATCATAATTTATTGTACAATCTATGCAATAACTGTACATTGAATCACACTAAAAAGTGAATATTTGGCGTACTTGTTCTTGCTATCCTAGTTAAAAATTATTTAATATGAACATTAAATAAAAATGTCTACAAATCTGATCCGGATTATCCGGAGATCGGAATCAACGAGGGCCGGATAAACGAGGTTTTACTGTAATATTAAATTTCAATATTATTAATTTTGTGCATGGAATAGTGTACCTCCTTAATCCTTTATGGGGAACCAACCTGCAAAGTTTGCAAGGTGCAATTTTTTTTCGATTTTTTTTTAACATAAAAAGTCTTAAAAAAATTTCCAATTAAAGGTTGTAAAATGATTTTAGATCTTTAAACTGATAACAGAGGGCAACACTAGCTATTTTCTGCTCATTTAACTGGACTACATTGAACGCAAGTAAAAAAAGGAAGAGATTTAAACGCTTGCACTGTGCAGACAGCTCCCCTCAAAGGGTGAAGGCAGCTGTATACTAACCCTATTGGGATTTGCTCACCTCAGTGTTAATCTATGGAGAAAATGTGTCCAGGGGTTGACGACTTGGATTAAAAGATTTTTTCTTAACAAATGTACTCTGTAATAGAGAAAGAAATTTGACACTTTGGGGCATTTTTCGTTTAAAAAAAACACAAATAATATTTGAAAATTTAAATTATTCGGGTGAAAAATCTGGTATAGTGTGTTTTAAACGCTCATCAATTCCTTTGATGGATGAAATTGATAAAACGAATCATGTTACAAGGTGCAGAAAACTTCAGGCTCTCTGAAAATACTCTTTTTATTGGATTATCGGCATTTATGTAGCTGTAAATAGTAGTTGCATTTTTTCCATAGGTTAACATTGACGCGATCGAATCCCATTGGGTTAGTACACAGCATTGTTAAGTAAACAAACAGCTTAACTTATAACACTTAAATTAATAACTAAGGAAAAATTGAAAACAATCAATAAAAATCGCGACGAGATTTTAAATTCGCAATAAAGTGTTATTCATTAAATTCCTTATCCTTTCTTCCTCACTGCCTTTGTTGTATTATTTTATTAGAAACCTTTGCGGAGATGAAAAAAGTAAAGACGCAAATCTGCCAGAGTGATAATAAGGTGTTTTAGATTAATTTTTTTCTCCTTCCTTTGTTAAACGTCACCAAGGCATTGCTATATTACACGTTTTAATGAAAATTTCGGTGAACCTGGGAAAGGTTGAAACACAAATCTCTCAAGGTGAAAACTTTAGTACTTGAATGCTAAAAACTTTTCAACTATAAAATGAGTTATCAATTATACGATTGACCATACTTAAGGGGGTCTGGGACATATTTAGAAAAAAATTATTTACTGAGTTAAAATTTTGAATTTTTTTGGGGTGGTTAACCATATAATTTGTAAACAAGATCACATCATAAAACTTCTTAAAAAGTTTTTAAAAAATTTAAACTATAAAATCTTTTTTAAAAGTGAGGTGATTTAAAATCGTTATGACTCGAAATATTATTTCTCGAATTTAAAAATTTTTTCATTTAATTAAACAGAAATATATAAGTTTAATTTTAATTAGCGTTTTTTAAAATATTAATTTTTTTTAATTAAAAATATTTAGAGAACAAATTAAAAAAAAATAGGTGTAACTTATTTTTAAAAAAATATATTTTCAAAAATGAATATTTTTTTTCACATTCGCTGACTCAAAATTAAAGTAAAATAATTGAAAAAAGACATGTTCCAAGTTTGAACCATTTTGTCTTTAACGGTTCTTGACTTAAAGACGAGAAAGGGCGAAAAAACCCATCTTGCTGAAAAACGCATTTACAGGTTTAAACAAAGATTGGCTGCTATTAGAATGTTGCCCCCCCCCCCCAAAAAAAAAAAAAAAAATAAAAATAAAAATAAAAAAATCCCTCCTGTTCTAATTAAAATATAAACATGATTTAAACGTCATTTTACGCGGAAAAGAGCACATAATTTTTTAATGCAATACATTTTTTGTGGAAAAGGTAATATATACTAAAGGTAATATATATTTTAAGGTAATATATACTTCTTAAGGTAATAGTTTAAGATTGTAAAAACACGTGTAATCTAATGAATAGATATTCTATTTTTAAATCTGAAAAATCTATAAAGATTTCCGTAATTCATGGTAATGTTTGAATATGTAGCGATTGCTTGAACGGAAATTTGGTCACAAAAACGTATCATCCTATGTTTGTTATCGCATGAAAATCTGGACAGCAGAAAAGGTTTTTGTTCCACCCTCTTGAAAATTTGCAAAAATTCTTCAAAAATTTCAATCCGACATTAAGGATGGACATTATGCAATAGGCATACGACATTTATGGCACCATGTTTGAATCGTGTTCCTGTATAAGGTGTATCTTAAAATAAACGTGTCCAACCTGTCAGACGAAGAATATAGAAGATATTCAAATTTTAAACTTGCGAGGGTCTGCCATTCGTTTGTATTTTTAAGGGGGTCTAGGGCACAAAATTCTTAAAATTTTCAAAACTATTTACTGCATTAAACATTTTTGTGTTCTTTTTTGCTTAAAATGACGTATAAATCATCTTTCTATCTTAATTAGAACAGGAGAAATTAATTTTTTTGCAACATGATATTTCCAAAAATCACTGAAATATGGAAAAAACCCTGATCTAAAGGGGGTCCAAGGCACAAAATTCTATAAATTTTCGAAAATTTTTTTACTGCATCAAAAAATTATGTGTTTTTTTCCGTTTAAAATGACGTTTTAATCCTGTTTCTATCTTGTATTATCTTTTATCTTGTATTTAATTAGAACAGGAGATATTAATTTTTTTGCAACATTCTAACAGCAGCCAATCGTTGTTTAAACCTGTAAATGCATTTTTTTTGCATGATGGATTTTTCCCCATTTCTCGTCTTTAAATTGTTGTAAGTCAAGGACCGTTAAAGATAAATGGTTCAAACTTGGAGCATGTCTTTCTCAAATATTTTACTTTAATTTTGATTCAGCAAATTAAAAACAATATTTTCTTTTGAAAATATGATTTTTTAAAAATATGTTACATCATTTTTTAAAAAGTTTTTAATCTAAATATTTTTAAATTAAAAAAAATTAATATCTTAAAAAATTCTGAATTAAAATAGAAACTTACATATTTCTGTTTAGTTTAAGAAAAAAATTTTAAATTCGACAAATAATATTTCGAATTATAACGATTTTAAATTACTTCACTTTAAAAAAATTTTAAATTTTAAATTTTAAATTTTTAAAAAAAACTTTAAAAGTTTTATGATATGATTTTGTTTACAAATTATATGGTTAACCATCACAAAAAAATTCAAAATTTTAACTCAATAACTAAAAAAAAGTTTTAAATGTATCTCGGACCCCTTTAAAGGGACTTCAGCAACGATTATGAAATTCGCCAGTATATAGGGATGATATTTATAAAGGTTACTGTATTAAGGCTACTGTGTATAAACTCTATTGGATTATCTCACCTCAGTGTTAAAATACGGGAGAAATTTGACATTTATAAGCATCCCAGACGGTTAGTCCATACGCATGAAAAACCTGCAGACCAGACGCTGCGTAGCAATACCTGCAAACTCAGCCGAGGGTTTATTTCCTCTGTTCGATTCTAATTAGTATGGGCCTGGGAGCCGGACGGACAGTACTGATTGGTCAGCAGGCAGACAGTCTTCTGACCAATTTGGGCAACCCGGGGCCCCTAACCTATGGAGAAAATGTGTCTACTATTTAAAGCTACATAAATACCGATAATCCAAAAAAAAAGGGTATTTTCTGATAGCCTGAATTTTTATGCACCTTGCAACACGATTCATTTTTACCATGTTTTTATTAACTCGCTTTCTTGTTTGTTTGTTTGTATGTGCGTTTGTACAGTACAAATCTTGCAATCGATTTTTAACTAACTTCCCGACTAGCTAGACATTTGAAACTTTTAGAATAGCTCAGAACACGATGATAATGCATTATTTTAATACTTGTAGCCATCTTTAAACATAACTGAATTCATTTTCTGTTAATTTTGCTTTGTAGAATGGTGCAGCCATCTATTGGCCGGGACGGGAACGAAAAGTTAAACTCAAGTTAACTTCCAATTCCCGAGCTAAACGATTGATTACGCATTTGATACCCCTTTATATGCATTTGATCATTTTCTTTCAAGTTTATGGGATAGTTCATAAAAAAAAAGTTCATGTTAAAAAAGTATTTATTAATACATAGAATTGTCAAGTTTATATGATTCAACAGAAAATTTGAAAACGTGGTATATAAAAAGTTCTTTTTATCTTGTAATTATATGAATTTCATCCGCCAAAAGAATTTAGGAGCGTTTAAAACCCACTACAGCATATTTTCCACCGAATAATTTAAATTTTTAAATATTATATGCATTTACAAGAAAAAAAACGAAAAATGCCCCAAGGTGTAAAATTTTTTTCTCTATTACAGAGTACAATTAAACATTAATTTCAGTTAGCCTGAACTGTACTTTATTTTTATGTTAATAAATGTAACCGTATTAGCACATATAGGCAGCTGCTGTATTTTTATATAAGTATGCCAACTATACAGATATGTTTACCATATCAATTCCATTTTACAGACTTGCTGATTTACACGATAAACTCCTTTTGTTAAGGAATAAAGAAAAGGATTTATTTTGTATTTTCAAATGATCTACTTGAATACGCAGGAAAGTAGGTTTGCATTAAAAATCCAATTTCAGGCAGATAATTCAGCCAAAATATAAATTAGTTTTAAGAAGAAAAACCTCATGTTTTCATGTGATACTTTTTAAAGTTTTTAATGCGCAGAGATCTAACTTTTGAGATACTTCGTTTTAAATTAAGCGGGTTAGGTAAGTAAACACTGTAACTGCTGCAAATTTATGGGTCCATGTATCACACACACACACACACACACATATATATATATATATATATATATATATATATATATATATATATATATATATATATATATATATATATATATATGTCAGAATTTAAGTGGGAAAAGAATGATTACCTTAAATTTAAAGGGGGCTTGGGAATTAAATTATATTCGTGGCATAGTTCGCCTCTAATTGTTCGTATTTCAAGACGCGAATTGGGAAAGAGAAATTCCCCTTTTTATTACATAATCTTGGCACGTCTGTGGTTTTAGCGATCGAAGAGGAAATCTTACATAATTCTCCTTGAAAGATGCCTGGTTTGGGCTCTGCGCATGTGCAGGGAGAGTTGACCCGCGGAGATTTCCGCGAATTTTGTCAGAGCGCGGAATAAAAGTCGATGCTGTCAGATGTGTATTTCGCCGCGTCTCTAAAAAAGAAATGGTGAATAATGAAATGCGTAGATCTGGAGAGGTGGTCTACATTGGAATTGAGCTAAATAAATTCTACTTGTTGGATACGATGCTGAGTCATTTTTGAGTGTATGCCTTCCCTCGATGCCATGGACTGTAAAACAACAAGACTGCAAACGATAAAATAGCAGGCAAACAAACGCCTGTCATATATATATATATATATATATATATATATATATATATATATATATATATATATATATATATATATATATTTATGACAAGATTTTTTTTGGCTTCTTGTTAATAATTTTAGTACGATTATTGCGCCTCTGAGTTAAAGGACTTTATTGAAAACATTGTTTTTGGAAAATTAAATCTCAGATCTTATTGCTTCGAGTTTCAGAACAGAAAAGTTTTAGTTAGAGTACGAATATACTTATAAATTAGTAGACAAAAAACGTAATAATGTTCACAGAGCGTTTGTTACAGAGGGAAAATAAACAAAGTGATAAATACATTTGAACTGTTCGGTCACGTATATTTAAGGAATGTTAGCGATGTTAAGATGAAGGTTATTAATAAGTGGCTCGCAGCACGCGTTCGAAGTTTAAGGCTGTTATGTACTAACCCTAGTGGATTTGCTCACCTTAGTGTTAACCCACGGAGAAAACGTGTCTACTATTTACAGCTACATAAATGCTCAAAATCCAATATAAATGGCATTTCCTGATAGCCTGAACTTTTCTGTACCTTTTTCAGTAGATTAACATTACGATGAGTGAATCCAATAGGATTAGTACAAAGCAGCCTTAAATTACAGCCGGTATCTTCACATCACTGCATTATAAAATGCCAGACAATTGCCGAACGTTTAGTATGCTGTTATTTGGATTTTGTCTGCCTTGTGCAGCAGTTCAAATCCAGCTGAAGGGTATTCACAGCTGTTTCAAATCGTTAAAGTAAAGACGAATGAAATTAATTTTGCTTTGACACTATTAGGAATTCTTGAAAGTCGTTCTTGAATGTACCCAAGAATAAAATTAGAATATTATAAAATAATACTCAGAATTTAAGTAAGCAATGTTTTGAAGGTTTAAAAGATTAAATACATGCTAAGGCCGACCAACGTTACGGTAAAGCAATTCAATGGTTAGACTTTGTCCGAGGTAGCCAAGTGTTAGCGTAACGGCTTTCGGTACTGAGGATGCTCGGATCGAATCCCGAAAAGCGCCGTTAAGTACCTGTGTCGATACCGGATATGGGCACATTAAATTCGTAGACCGGAAAATCCTCCTATGGGGTTAGTTGGTGGGGAAGGTACAATTTCCCCAGACGTCACCCCTGGTGGGAGCTCGGTCAAAATTATGGGGGTACCTAGCCAAGTAGGACTTCGACCCTTGTGGTGCCATTATAAACCAGAGTCCCACTACTCAGCCCAAATCCTATATGGATCTGGTTTGGAACTTCCTACCAGGTAGCATTAGGTACAACAACAGCAACAACAACAATTGTTAGACTATTAGAAAAATAAATGCCTGAATAGCGCGATTTGTGAGATGTGGTTTTTTGTAGTGTTAGTGATTTATTTTAAACTAGCTGAATACTCGTGCTTCGCTACAGAGTACATTTTGGAATAATTACAATGAAAAAATAAGGAAAATTTTTTTAGAGAATTAAATTCTTAATTAATCTGAATTAAATTCTTAAATAACTTCCATCTCAATTAGTCTAGTGGTTAAATTTCATCTTTCACCATAATTCGATATTTTTTTTGTCAATTTATTTCGTTGTTATACACGTTATGGAAAATTAATTTAAAGAATCACAAAAAGAAAGAAACCAAATCAGAATTTAATAAATTAAATTCTAAAATTTAATATTTAAAAATTCACCAAATATCAAAAAATGGAGGTAAAGAGGCGAAAAAGATTTCATTTTAAAGGAATGTTTATGATCTTTCTCGTGATATAAAATTTATAACCCTCAAATTATTATTTAAAACGAAAAATTTAAAAAGTTACAAAAACAGCTTAAAAATTTAATTTAAAGAGAATTTTTTAAAGAAGAATTTTTTAAAAAATCTTTCTTAGTGCACCCCTACATTATAAGAAGAATCGCCTTGAAAAATGCCAGTCCTTTAGGTCCAGCGGTTTGTTCTGTGCGTTATCTGTCAGTCAATCAGTTGTTAGTAACGGAACTGTTTTATGTAGATAGACTAGCTGAAAACCCGTACTTCGCTACGGAGTACATTCAAATTAAATGCAACGGTCAATGTATGCAATTAATGCCAAAAATATGTTTAAATATATTTATAATAAATACAACGATCAATGTATACAATTGATGTAAAAAAAAAACGAAAAAAATATATTTATAAAAAAATCGTAACGGATATTTTTCTAAACAAAATAATGTAGAAGAAAATATTCAAATTAAATCTAATAGAACATACTAAAGAACATAGTACAGTTAATATAGTACAGTTTGAGGAACATATCTTTTACTGTATTTTAATATTTTTTTGGATAATTTCCAATCGTCTGTCGCATTAGCAAGAAAAAAATATTTTATTGTCTATTTTGTTGCTATATACGTGACGATAGATTAATTTAAAGTACCAGAAAAAGAATTCACGTGATCAGCATTTAATAAATTAAATTCTAAAAATTAATCTTTAAAAATTCACCAAAAATCAAAAAATGGAGGTACAGATTCGAAATAGAATTCATTTTAAACAAAGTTTTATGCTCTTTCTTGTGATATAAATTTTATAATCCTCAAATTATTATTTTAATGCAAACTTAAAAAGTAACAAAAACAGCTTAAAAATTTAATTTTAAAAAATCTATGAAGAATTTTTCAAAAATCTTTCTTAGTGCACCTCTACACTATAAGAATAATCGCCATGCAAAATTTCAGCCCTTTTAGGTCCAGCGGTTTGATCTGTGCATTGTATGTCAGTCAGTGAGTCAGTCAGTAACGGAACTGTTTTATGTATATAGATTTTACACCCTCGTCTCTGAAAGGTTCATAAGTTATAAAAAATTAAATTCTTAACTTAAAAAAATTGAATTTTTAAGGATTCAGTAGTTAGTCTCACTAGAAAAACGTGAATAGGCGCGATATGAGAAATGGTGTTATTGCAGTGTGGAGTCGTTCCAGACAGATGGAGTCGTTCCCTGGAAATCCTTCTTTCTCGTTTCTGAATGTTTGAGAATTAATTACAGAATAAAGCTCAGAATTGAAAAAAAAGATGATTTGAGGGCACCAAAGGAGTAAGATCCA